>VZRO01005200.1:213260-282253 GCA_013397915.1 Daphoenositta chrysoptera | reverse complement strand
GGCGCGGGGCGTGAGGCCGGCGGGACGTGCCCGGGGACCCCCGTCTGTCCCGGGCCCGGGGCTCCCTATCCACCTCCGCTCCCAGCCTGCCGCCCGCCCGGCGCGCTCCCGAGCCCGTTGGCTGCGATCGCTGCAAGGTGAAGCGCACCCGGGGTTTTCCTTGGCATTCCAGGAATGTGTGGCTACCGTAGGGCTCTGCTTTTCGCTCCCCCTCTTGTGCCTTCTTGCATAACCCCGGTGACTAAGGGCTGTCTATTTTTTTTAACTGTTTGCACAATGTGAAGGAAAGCGCGGTGTGGGTATGACTTTACGTACAGTTTTATTTGGATAAGCTGAGCGTAAGTTCTGAAATAGGAACGCAGTGAGGTCAAGTGTTTCTCAAAACAGAGCTTTAACTCATAACTTAGGGTTGTGATCAAAAATAAAACTGAAGTAGGTAGAAGTGCTGGAGAATGTCAGCCTTTCCCAGGTTCTCTCCTTCCTCCTTGTTTGCCTTTCTCTCTCTTCCATCCTCTTCCAGAACTCTGAACCCTTCAGCCAGCTGATACACTCGTGCTGCTCTCCTTGCTGTCCGGAACTGTTTTGTAGTGCTTTCCTATAAAGCCTTCTCCTCCTCCTGCTCTTTTTCCCAAAACTTCACAGAGTGCTCATAAGAAAAGAGCTAATTAGTAGTGTCCAGACTGTGGGACTCGTGGGGTGAGAACAGCAGAAAGCCCCCCCTGTGTGATACCGAAGGGCCACCTTGCACAGAACTGGCTAAGAGCAGATGCTTAAACTCGTGAACAAAACCGGGGAACCTCATGTACCCTCCCAGGCTCTAGTGAAGAGTATCCTGAGGGTTTCCTGTGCCAGGGAAGTGCTCCCTTTCTGTGCGTGCATGTGCATGTGTCTATAAATACATTTATGAAGAATCCATGGGCGTATCTGGTGCGTAACTACACTTGCACAGATCATCCGTATCCGTAGCCTCAGCGTATTGACGTCCAGTCCTGCGGAATAAAGATAGGTGATCCTGCTCCCTGAGTTAACTGGGTTAGATCCCGAGCTCCTCTGAGCTGCTGGTGTGTGCTTGTGGAGTAAGGCGATCCGTGGGATGGCGAGTGCACGGTTTCACTTCCCTGACTGAAGCACCAGCGAACCGGTTTCTAACCTTGCCTGTGAAGGATTGAGAGTGAATGAGAGAGTTCTTGTTGGCATTTAGGTTGGATTTAGTTATAGCTGGGACAGCCTGGCTTGTCAGTGTGACATTTCAAGAGAAGCTGTCAGTGTAAACTTCTGAGAAGCACTTTTTTCCCTGCTCTTGTTCCCATGGCATTTTGACAACTCCCAGAGGATTCTCCCGCCCCCCTATTATTTCATCCTGTATTTCTGATCAAATTTACTTACACTTTGTAACAGTTTCCTTTGCCACTCACGTTCTTGTTTGCTCTGACTTGTGTTCTTTTTAACCCACAGGAGGGAAGTCAAAACATTTCAATAGGGGTAAATCCCTGCACAGAGCAGGCATTTCAGAAGGATTGAGGTGTCTTGCTACATGAAACTTTATATAAATTCATGCCTCAATTTAGTAATTGGATCCATTTGCATATGAGCATCTGTCAACTCCTGCACATGTATGCAAAACAGTATTTTTGTAATAAAGGAGTTATATCTATAAAAGTACTGAGATTGGAATTGTTGCCTGTGCATATTTGTCTAACACTGCAGTACAACTTAACAGCTTTTGGCATACATTTTATGAAAGGGAGAAAGTGATATATGATCAGTTCTTGGTTTTTTTATTCGTCAGCTGTAATCTAGCATTACATTTAATAAGCTACAGCTATTCTTTAAGCGGTTAATCAGTAATTAATCAGGTTAATCAGTAGTTCTGCATTCAGCAGAAGCTTAAGGCATATGAAGCTGCACAGAAAGCCGTTGCAGAAGCAGCTATATTATTCATTGTAGTCATACACATTATGGTGAAACATATTGTACCCCATGCTGTCTTGTGGTAATTCAGATGTTATTTCTGGTTTTCTTCCTCTCAGTATCATCTCTCTTTCTAACAGCTCTTTGAGTGTGTATTCCTCCTTCTCTTCATAACACCAGTTTTAACTTTTATTCGGTGGGGAGGAAGTGGGGTCTTAGATTTTTGGATTTTATATATCAGCAACAGGAGATAAATCACAGGAGAAGAATTCCTAGAAATTTTCCCCCAAGTAAAATGTTCAAGTCTAACACTTCATGAACAAAAGTTAGGATTAGATGTTATAATTTAAAAATAACAAGAATGCTTCAGTCATTCTTCAAGATGTGTGTAACAGGTCTGTACTTTGAATTTACATGCTTTTTTTTGGCTGAGCACACTTTAGCATGCATATAAGAATAGATCTATGAATGATTAAACACTTTACATTTTCCCTAATCAGTAATGAATCCATTATGTTTGCATATGCTTATTTGGTCTCTATTACATAATGTTAGAATCTGTTCAGCATTCATGTGGATCAAAGAAAGGCTTGTCTAGTGGTTTTCTTTGAGAAGAGCACAGCAACCAGATACATATCATACTAGTTAAAATATGCTTTCTTTAGATAAGGCTGTAAAAATCAGTGTGAATCCTCTTTCAGTGGTCCAGACTGCTGGTCTCCAGGGCTGTCTGGAAGTGTTAAAGAAGCTTGAATTTGGAGTAACTGGCCCAGAAGCAAGATAGCTGCTGTGAGCTGGCCCAACATATGCCCTGTGCTTTCTTTCTGTGTGAGGCTTGAGATGAAGATGTGCATAAATTTCAATTTCGTGAGGTTAAAACTTCACTTTCAGCAGGCCAGCGTTTCCTGGTTGCTTCAGTTTTTGGTTAATAGCTGTGGTGTGCCTCTGGCATTGATGCTGGTAACATGACCACACTTAACTCATCAAAAGGACAAGGCCAGACAAATTTGGAAATACAAAGGGGGCTTCAGTTCTTTGGTGCAGTTTTCCTGAAACCGCAGGAAGTTCAGCTTGAGATTTACAGCTGGTTGGAAGTTTTGCCCTTTGTAGCACCAAACCACACTGATAGACTGAGGTCACCTGCTTTTCCAAGAGGTAGCTTTGTGTGTTTGACATAACTTCTATGTTTATATCTGTTGACAGAAGTAAATCTTGCAGTTTGGCAAGAATGTGGGATTTCTGTGTTTATTCCTTAGGCAACGTGCAGATTGTCACGGTGTGATTCTGTGCTGAGGGAGGCGGGTGAAGGATGCTGTGCTCATCTCTTCATCTGACTGACAGATAAGCTGTTTTATGAACTGCTGCTAAATCCTTATAATTTAAGACAAGACTATAAATGAGTGCGATGACAACGTCTGTCAGTGTGTCCATGAGCTGCCACAAGTGCCACAATTGCTGGCTTTAGGGAGTTTGAGAGGAATGGGGTGGGGAAGAGCAGGCTAAACAAATGTGGGGATTGTCACCAGAGAACTTGAAATTGTGGGGAGGGGCAGGTAAAAATATTAAACATATACCAATGGTTTGTATAACCTTCACTAAAACAATCTTAATTTGCTTTTAAAACTGCTTCTGAGAGCCATTACTATGACCTTTTGGCTAAATTGTGATGAACAGATTATATTACCCTCCGGCTATTCCTGTCGCCTTCAGCATGTGCTCTTTTGATTTATGTTTTTTTAGTTGAACTGGATCAAAAGCTTGTACATGCCAGATTTTACTAGGTAAGGTTTGTAATAAAAATTGTCCAAGATTGCTTTTGAGGTGCTGTTTGACTGCAAGAGAAGGGATTTTGTGAAAAAAAACAGGCCAGCAACTGTAGTGAGTGCCAGTGCCAGGAACATTCTCACTAGTCATGCTGCAGAACTGTGGTGTTCAAACCCTACCTCTCCTCATTATTAAAGCTCAGGACTGAAAGCAGTTCTGCCACAGATGTGCTGCGTCACGGTGGGTGTGTAACTTAACCTCTGGTTTAGCTTTTAATGTGTAAAATGAGGATAATGGGGAGTGCTTTATTAAGAGAACCATGGACGTTAGGCTTGTGAAGTTCTTTGATCTTTCAATGGAAGGAGCTGTATTTATTTAAAGACAAAGAAGGTATTTAGCCTCCAAGCAAATGAGATGGATTTCACGCTACAATTCTGCACATTGAAAGTCAGTCTCCTCTCTTGTAAGTAGTCTTGAGCTTTGCAAAAGAGAATATTTCTTGCATTCTCATGTGGAAGTTTTACAGTGTGGCTTGTCTACGAATTGGCCTTGTAAAACAATTAAGCAATCAAATAAAGCTCTGTGGTGGATTCTGGCATCGAGTCCCTGGCTGGATGCCATCGGAATGTCAAGTGGAATTAGTATTTTAGCACTCCTGGTTTTCAGCATCACTGTTTTCAAAAATGAGTGGCCCTGGTGTGGAACCTCTTTTTGTATTCTGATTCCATTAACACTTCCTTGAAAGCATTTGAAAGAAAATACTCTGGGTTTCATTCTTGATTACAACACAGGCTAATAGAGATGCTACATGAAGTTAGGGAAATAAGGGTGATACTGAGAGGTGCAGCCGGTTAATTTAAAACGTAAGCTTTGTTTTGAATAACTCACAAAGTCATTATCATGTAATGTGATCGTTAGAGTAATTGCTGGATTAAGAGGAGGACTCTGTAATTAGTGGTTCACTGGTGAAGGTGATGCCTGCAGGGTCAGTGAAGGTGGGAGACAGCTCTGTACAGCCAAATTCTCAGCTGGGCAGGAAGTGTCTCTGGTATAATGTCCTCTGGAAGCATTTTCTGGTCATCTTCCCAGTTTACAGTGCTATTCTGTGGCAGCTGTTTAATAAGGAAGTGAAATACTGAGGAAGAATGAGAATAAAAACAAATTAGCCAGTGTTAGAAGTTAATTCCAGCAAATCATTTGGATTGCTTTTGGATTAAGGAACAGTAGCTCTTTGTATGAGGAGGGCAAAGAGGAAGTGCCTGTTTCTTTTGTAAGCTTTTATTTTGAAAAAACCACGTATTTGTGCTGCTGTAGGAATGGCCTTTGGTATATATGTTTCAGGGGCCAAATTTAAAATTAATTTTAAAAGCCAATGCTTCTTGCCACTTGATCCTCCTGCTCACTACTTTATGACAGTTCTGGCTTTTCTGATGCCCAGCAGAGCAATCTTGAGAGGCATTTAAAGATTTTTCCATATTACTTACTCACAATTTTGAATTATACACTGTTGAAATCAGCTGCTTTGTCAGTTCTGGTCTCTGTCTCATCAGTATACATCTGTAGAACAGAAGTATAGATGAGTGTTTAGCAGCATTATCGAATTAATTTTCCTTTCCAGAGCCTGACCTTTGATCACTAAAATGCTACAATAAATACTTTATGTAGTGGTTTTTGCAGCACTTCTCTATTAATTCCTGGTGTTTTGGCAAAGGGAGATACAAGTATTGACTTAATTTTAAGTACTGAAATGTTAAGCGTTAGTGATTCATTGTTATATTGTTTTAAAGCACAATGTTTATCTGATATCACAACAAGTTATTCTGAGTTATTTGGGAACAAGCATGAGGTTTTGTGCTTATGAAAACTCAAGGGCTGGGAGGAATAATGGTGTTGACTCCGAGTCTGGCTGTTTGTAGCTACACTGATGGAATAAGTTTTTAAATATATCCACAGACAATAGTGAAGACACTTGGAAGAGAAGTGTTTTCCTTGGTTCCTTATGAATGGCATTCCTAACAGTGCTTTCCATGACCTCTCCCTCACCTACAACTTATCAGACTTCAAAATACGTTGCCCAGAGTGGTTGTAGTGAATCTCTGCCTCAGATTTTGCTGAATACTGTGGTAATAGCAGTATAAAAGGGCAGAGAGGCTCCTTGTGTTTTTGAAGTTAAATGGAGGTTTTAATTCAAGTGCTATTTTTACAAAGGCTCGGTGGTTTTGTTTTGCTGTGATGCTCCGTTTATCTCTGAACAAGTAGGCAAGTGCATCAGGGACTACATTGCCTGGTAACATCACACCATCACCCTGGAAATCAGGGAGAAAGCACAACCCATGTTTTCAGAGACTCTGAGTTAATTTTCAGCTTTGCTGAATTTATTTTTATTTTTCAAATTCATGTTGTGTTCTTATTCCCAGTCTTACACAGTTTTTGGTTGTGAAAGCTGGGGGGCAGAGGAAAGGTAGAGCCGTAGGGTTTTTGTGGTTATAATTTGTTACAATCCTTTACAGCTACTAAGGGTTTAGTCTATACATGCATCCTGAATGGTGTCCTTGTGCAGCTCTCACTTAAGGTCAGTGTCTCAAGCTTTCTGTGAGAAATTTTACTAAATAAATTGAGTTTTTCTTAGGGCATCTCTATGATAGGATGAGAGTCCAGATCAACTTCAGTTAGGTGGAGTCTGTAAAGGAGGATTTATTTTCCTTTAGTAGTAGATTGGTATCACTCTTTTATATTAGCATTACAAAACACTAGCATTTTTTTCTTATGACAAGACTGCATTTGTTTGTGTAGTCTATAGTAAAAATTAGAAGACATTCATTCCTATGAGAAAAAGAACAAAACAAAACATCTGTGTGTCTCACCAACAAGCTTACGTTCTCTTAGCAGAACATAAATGACAAAAACCATTCCTATCTGTTGTTGCAATTAAAATTTTTCCACCCAGATATGTTTCCCTGGATGAAAATTCAAGGGTGATATACTGTATCTCTTTAGGACTTAAACCAGTTAAAAACTGTGATAACACTTCGCAAGTAAATGCTTGTTTGTCAGTAAAACATTCAGGAAATCACAGTGGGTTTTCTTATTGCCAGATAAGAAACCTAATGTGGAAATTCCATACATGACACTGTTATTTGAGTCTTACTAATACTGACATAGTCACAAGAGGAGACCAAGCTTGCTTCTAGCAATGTGGGTCCAATGGGTTTGATCTGAGTGCAGAAACAGGCAGCTAGGAAATACTCTCCAATTTTGTTCCCACATCTTAACAAGAGCTGAAAGCTCTTTAACCTTCTGGATTACCAGTTTATAAAAACCGAGTAGGTTACAGATATGAAAATGTGACAATTTTTTTAAGCAGTCAATACCTTATTCTTAGTGTTCATGTGTAAGTGCAAGGTGGTAGCTTTGAGTTGTTTGTAAAGCTTTGAATTCTTACCCCTGTGTTTCAGTTCTGGTAACAGAATATCCCCCTTTTAGGAGTTAATTAAAAGAAAAAAAGGTTTGACATCCAGGCGTGAAAGTAAAAGCTGCTTTAATCAATAGTCTGGCAGATGGAGGGACTGTCAGGTCATGACATAACTTCTTCATAACTTCTCCCACAAATTGATGGGCACAGTACATCAGAGCAGAGAAATGCTCTATTTTTACGGGTATTTGATGTATTTCTCTCACCTTGCCTCCACCTGAGCATTGCAGTGCTCTGCAAACACTTGTGTGTGGTGCATCAGTGCTGTGGCAGAGGGGAGCATCCCTGCTGACACTTGGCAGCTGGGGAAGCTGAAGCATTGGAAAATTGATTTCTTTATGTTGACTATGTCTGTGATAAAATCTGAAAGGTGGACCTGAAATTTTTGTCTGCTAGTTCTGGCTTTATGCTTTTTTTTTTTTTTTCATTACTGCTTTTCAGAGCAGTTAAACTTTGTCCTGTTTGTAGGTACATAGTAACAAGGTTTTGTGGTGGTTTTTTTTTTTTTTTAACAATGCTATGAAACATCAAAATTCTGGTTTCTTGGCTGTAAAATGATGGTTATTTTGTGAAGGTCACTTAGAGAGGCTTGAGGTGAAGGTAACTGCTCTGCTGGGATCTTAGAAAGTCTGATCCTGTTGCTTGTTGAAAGAAACGTGACTTTGGGGTTTTGTTTTCCTAAATTGTACTAGATTCAAGAGCACATAATGTGACTTAGCTGTGGTGATAATAGTTTCTGTTGGTAGTCTGCTATCAAAATCAAATTAACGAATTTAAATCATAATTTGACTGTAATTTCATTACTAAGGCTGCCAATTAGAATTAAAACGAGTCTTAAATTCCTTGTTATTTTATGTAAAGTGACTGGTATGGGAACTGTCAGTGGCTTTAGTTAAGCAGTGTTTGATGAGTTAATTAGCTGAATACTGCATGAATACATTTTGAAGCTTTAAACTGTGACCTTTTGGCAATTAAAGTTAATTCATATTTCACTTTTTGTGCTAATCTTTGTTCTGTGTTACTCTTCAATAGAAGGTTTTATACTACAGATTTAAGCAATGCTTTATGGATCAGATGTTGAACAATTTTTGTTTATTCAGCCTTGCAAGCAACTCTGGGAGGTGCCAAGTCCCCAGAGAGGGAATCTTGAATCAGTGTTTGAGCCTGTTCCTGTGAGGGTATTTCTCCCAGGACCCTGTGTGTGTGTTTAGCCATAACTGCATTTTCACACCTTGAAAATAAGCCAGAAGAGTCAAGACTGTTAGAATGAGGGGATTTTCAGGGCTTTTGTGCAATAAGAGATATATCAGAAGGCATGGAAAACTCTATTAAAGGTTTGTCAGCAAAAGTTTGTTGGTCTCAGTATTTCAGCTGCAGAAATAGTCACAGATTTGTGATGTGCACCATGACTTCCTATTGCAGAAAAGAGTGATTCTTACAGCTTTTAGACAGTTTATCTTTGGATGACCCATTGGTTACCAGGAATAGGGGTTTTTTTTTGCTTTTTGCTGTTCTATGGAAGAGCATCCCTACAAATATTTATGTTGGGGGCCAGTCCTGCATTGTCTGTTCAGGAAGAACTGTGGAGTTCTGATACAGGTCATCATCAACTTGCAGAAATCATTCTGAAGTCACTTATTTGAGGGGAGGGAGATAGCTTTTTATATATATGTATTTATAAACAATGTGTATATATAAACAAGCAAACAAACCCCATGTAATTCCCCAAAGACAAGATTCAGAAAACCACCTTTTGGGAGGCTGACATGGCCTTGTATCCTATTTACTTTCACATATACAGTATTTTTCTTTAAAATCTTTTATTTCCTCCATGGGCCTTTGTCAGTAGAGTTTGCAGTGACATTCCCGAGCTCTTCAGTTACAGAGCATTAATTGTGGATACGTGTTCAGGGCTTTGTTGCATTTGTGAATGTCAGCAGAGCAAGTGAGTTCTTCAGGCCATGTTGGAGTGTGAGATCTGTGTGCAGATCTCCAGCCAGTGTAAGATTATGCAAGAACTGAGCTGACATTTCACCTTGCTGCAGCAGCTGCTGGTAATAAATCCCTCACTTTAAAGAGCAGTGCCCAAATTGATTTAAAAATTGGGTGGTGAACAGTTTGGGCTTTTTCACGTGCAGAAGGACACTAATTATGAAAGAGCAGCAGTAAGTCTTTAAAGAGACTGTTTCCTGTAGTAGATTTGTTGTAAGAAACACAACTCAGTCTGCACTAATATAATGTGAGCATAGCTGTAATCTCCCAGAAATGCAGAGTGTTAAATTTATCAATGGTTTGAAGGGGAATTTGGGTTTTAAACTGCCTGGGTGTGTATTTGAGACTGTCACAGGTTTCACAGTGCTAGTGTGAAGCTATGTGGATGTGATGTGTTCTAAAATTAATAAATGAACTTGATGCTTTCTGCACATGGTTTTAGTAGTAGAGCACTGTCAAGCAAGAAGCCTCATTGCCTTTTAATTCCTGGAATGTGCCAAGAGCGTGCTCCTTCAATGCAAATAGTTCCCATTATTACTAGGGCAATATTCCAAATACCACACTCCTTTTTTGTGTAAAACCATCTTTTCACTGCACTGTTGGTAGACTCAATCTAGCAATAGTCCAGATGTGTTCTAAGCATAATTTATGACAATGGAAGCTGAATGTACAGTGAAGAACATGTATTATTTCACTTTCCATATGAATTTCTGTGTCATGGACCCTGGCAATCACTTGTGTGGAAACAGGTTACTAAAGAGCAGCATTGCCTGGATACAGATGGGAAACCAGAACAACAAGTGAAGTTTTTCAGCTACAGTTGAAGGTCTGCATTGCTATTCTGCACCTCTTAAAATACCAATTGCTATCACTGCTTTGATTTTATTTTATTTTATTTTATTTATTTATTTTATTTTACTTTCCTTCAGGGAATGAAGCAACTGTAACTCTGTTTCTGGAACACTTGTTGAAATGTTGCTTTCCTTGGCTACAATTCGAGGCTGAACTGTAGTGGCTGAACACCCAGCAATTGGGTGTTTATGTTATACTCAGTCTGCCTTTATTATACTAAAAGTTCATTCCCATTCTGTTACTGTGAGCACTTTCTTTATAACTGAAGAGTGTTTTCTGTAGGAAATGGTTTTGTGTTCTGCATGGGTGTTCTTTACAGAAGCTGTATAATTAACAGTTTAATTCCTAAGTAATGCTTCTAAATAGTTTCAGTGTCTTTTCATTTAGACCTTCAAATATCTCTTCTCCAAAACCTGAAGTATTTAAACAGGGCATGATTTGCTAGATGGGAATTACATTAGGCTTCCATGCCCAGTGCTGGATTGGGTGACGACAGTTTCAGAAGCTGATATTCAGGTCTGCTAAAGTACAACTTCCCATAAAGACAAACTGAGAACTAAATATTTAGTAGGGAGTTGGAGAAAGGTGGCACTTTATTTCCCAAACACTGATGTGTGGTTTTTTCTAAGCACTGTTTTGTGTTCTGTTCCTATAAATTGTACTGCTGCTCTCAGAGCGTGTTAGTAAGTCCAGCCCACATGCTGTCCATGAACTTTAAAGGTTAAGCTCTATACAATTGCTGTTCCCTTGGCTTAATATTTTTGAACCATTATGAAAGTGAATGACACATTTACTTTTTTTAAAACAGGTCTAATCCTACAAATAGCAAATGCAGTGAGAGAGCTGGAAGCACACTTGTGTCATACATTGATTCCATTCCTTGTATACCATCTCCTCCAGAGTTCAGTTTTTCTTTTGGTTTATTCCTTTCTCGTTGTTCCATTCTCTTTCCTGACACTGTCTGTTTTTCACTTTCAAATATGTTTCCTGCCTTCCCTCCATGTCCCTGGCTTCTTTCTCAGTGGGATCTTGTTACCATCACTGCTCTTGTTTTCCACTGTCTCCAACAGTGGCTCCTGCTCACTGCCAGAACTGATCCAGACATTCTGTCCTTTCTCCTGCTGGCTTTGCCTGCTGTTGTGGAGGCAGGGAAAGGTAGTCCATGTGAACTCTTTGACACATTGGGTAGCTGGCATCTATGGGAGGTTAAAAAATAAACAAAAGAAAATAAATGAATAACTTGTCTACTCTTTCTTTGGCGCTGCTGAGGCAGTTACCTCATACGGCACTCGGTGGAGAGCAGGGGGTAATTCTGTGTCCTGTACACAGAAATAGCTGCTCTTTAGTGGCATTAGCAGGAAACCTGTAAAGCTTAGCTGCAGTCATTACGACTTCAGGAGAAAGACAATTACATTACCTTGTTGGACAACTATATTTGATGTAGATTTTTCTTTAGATTATTAGTTAGTAAAAGAAAATCCTGACATACTGAAAGAATATGCTGTATTTCTAATGTGATGGGGTGAAGTGGACTTCCCTTAGAGTAAACTATTCCCATATTCTACAGGAGTTGTTGAACAGAGGATTAGTATGCAGATTTGATCTATGGAGATCAAAATTCGTGCTCTACAGTCTCACAGGGACTGGAAGTACTTATCACCTTGCTCTAGGATCTGATATGCTATGGAACCAGATTTGCTGCTTAAATAGGCAATTAGTTAGCAATTAGTTATGTAAACATGGTAGTTATCACCTACACTAAATACATCCAGGTATGTAATCCCTTCAATTCAAATAGAAATATTAAATTCTACTTCGAAAAACACAAGCAGCCTCAGGGTTGAGAATTTGACATGCTTGTTACAAGCACAGCTGCCTTTTCTAAACCCTTTAATGTATCTAGGAAACTGTTTCACTTGAACGGTTTTTTTTTTTTCACCCACAGAAAAATGATGAAAATGGGAATTGCTCTGGTGAAGGGATTGAGTTTCCAACAACCAACTTGTATGAACTGGAGAGCAGGGTTTTGACAGATCACTGGTCCATACCCTACAAGCGGGAGGAGTCTCTAGGCAAGTGCCTAATTGCATCCACCTACCTGGCAAGACTGGGTAAGTTCCCTTTCACAAATACACAAATTATCTGTCCAGAGGGTGTCACAGACAGAATGTTGGGCAGTTGTGTCTTTTGCTTTAATCTTGCCTTGTTTACTTGCACCGTGCACAATGGATCATATCCCTGGGAAAGAGGTTAACAGTGAACTGTTCTACCCAATGCTGTAAAAACAACGTTGATCTCTTTTCTTTCTCTCTAAAGTAATTTGTTTACTCAAGTTTTTTTCAAAAAGTGGCACACATGTTTCTTTATGTTCTAATGATTGTGGGAATTACATCTTTTCAGAGCTAAATTACTGACTCTTTTTTTTCCTTGTGCTGGTTATTTTCCATTCATAAAAACAAGCTGTCATCTCAATCCATGCTTGTATAAGGGGTTGTTTTTCCCTGGTGAAATACTTATACTGCATTAGATCTGAATTTGGCTCTTCTGTGTTCAGTACTTTGGCTGGGGTTAAGAGTGTTGTGGAGGCACCGCACCCAACAACTGCTGTATAATGAGAGTACAAGATAGTTTTTCAGTCGTGCCTGATGGCAGACTACAGGAATGTTGTAATCTCTTGGAAGAATAGAAGTTGTTAAGTGGCTCTGGTTTGCTTCATTGTTTCCAATCCGTGTTAAAAGGCTGTGCTTTCATTTGGTTTTGGTCAGAGCCTGTGAAGCATCAGTAATGTACGAATTGTAAACTCTGAAGTTTACAAGTTACTTATGGTGCTAATAATGCTTGAAGAAGTTGTAAAAGGTGTTGGGAAACTAATTCTTAGTTCTGAAAGGCAGGTTCTCTCGACTCATTCTTTTTGTGGCTTAGAAAGCATGCTAGTTATGAATGAACAGCAGCATGTTTATTACTGCTGGTTTGGGTTGGTGTTCCCAAAAACTTGCAACAAGATCCCTGAGGTGATCTTAAAAAGTAATTATTTTAAAATACTGTTAAAAAGCACTCTCCTTTCTGTAAAGGTCTTTCTGATTCTGATGAGAATTGCAAGAGGTTTATGGACAGATGCATGCCTGAAGCATTTAAAAAGGTGAGTAGGCACAGTAGGCCAGTTCAGTGTTCCTTTGCATTGTTCGTGGTGGAAATAATGTTTTGTAATCCAGACTTCAGGCAACTACTGAGTGAGTTCTTAGATTAAAATCACACTCAAATTATTTTCCTTGATTAAAATCCTAGAGAGTTAAATCATACAAGGTCTCAGTTCTGTAACTGGCCAACTTTAGCACATAGCTTATTTTCTTTTTTTTTTTTTTTTCCCTTAAATGAAAAGCCCTGTAGTAATTACCAGAGCCCAAAGAGAGGTTTAGAGACCCTTGGATATGGCCACTGGTGGCAAGTTCATGGTCAGATTTCCATTAACTATCCATTCTCTTATTTCTTCAGAGGGTTGCTAAATTCTTTTCACAATCCATTTAGAATTTTATCTTTCACCTCAGTTCTTAATGCCCTGTGTTTCTCTGGGCTGCTGTGAATTTTCTCTACAGAGCTTCCCAAACTAATTGAATTCCCACTGTTCCATCCACTTTAGGTAATGCCTAAATTTCCTGCCCAGTTTTTTGACCATATGTATAAAACCACATACACTTTAAAAAGTTACTCTGTCCTAGTGTTAAAATACTGAGAATGTGTTTATATTTAAGGAAGGTAGAAATTGAAAGGAAAAATTATTTTTTCATTTAGTTACCAGAGCACTAATCTTACATACAATAGTTTTATATCACTGGGTATTTTTTGCATGAGAAATAAGCAATATAGATTGTTCCTCCAGAAGGATAACCTGTAGAAATCTAAGTTCATTATGTGCTGAATTACAGTTTGCTGAAATATTTGCAAGACACTCTATTAGCGGTACAAAAAGTAATTGTATTTAAACTATTAAGTTTTTTATCTGCTTCTGTTCAAATACAGCAGAAAGTAAATGAAGTTTGCAGATGGCAGCCAAGTGTCCTTTGTAAACAGCCATGAAACCAGATTTAAAGAACATGTTTCAGTAGGTGGAAGCAGCACTAAATACCTCACTCTTCGTGGTACATGTGTTTTGTTTTCCAATAGAAGCTGCTCAAAAAGTGTGAATTTGTAAATGGTTACCTCAGCTGAATCAGTGCAGCTTTCTGGCTGCCTGTTTCAAGATTTAATAGTTGTGTGTTCAATCTGCAAACAGATTAGTTTCATATTAGTTGTTCTTTGCAAAGGTTACAGTCTCTATTAGTGCATGCAAATGGAAAACAGTTTGATAGATTTTATTTTCTGTCACAAACTGATTTAAGGTGTTATTCTGCAAAATTACAAATTGAATTAACTTTCAAGCCATTAGTGCAGAAAGAACATCTGAAAAACACACCAGACAGTGATGAGTGAACTCCAAGGAAACATTTGCTCTGAAAAGAGTCTCAGGAGTTGATAAATTTCTCATGGTTCGTGATTGTGCACAAACTTTTAAAAAATTACTTTTTTTTCCTTGTTAGCTGTTGACATCCAGTGCTGTTCACAAGTGGGGAACTGAAATCCATGAAGGAATTTACAACATGCTCATGCTGCTGGTGGACCTGGTTGCAGAAAGAGTAAAACAAGATCCTATCCCTGTGGGCCTGCTTGGTGTGCTTACAATGGTATTTGACTCTCTGATGCAGTTTCTAATATCTGGGTATTTGGCATCTTGTATTGATGCAGCTGATGCTTTTTCCAGCTGTTTAGGTTGTAGTTTATTGTCTTAAAATCTGCAGCCGTTGTTTGCTGCAGGTATTTTACATCCAGTATGCAATTCAGAGGAGTGGATGCTATTGGAAACTTCTGAAAACTAGCAGTTAAAAAAAAAAAAATCACATTTTTGTCACTTTGCTGTTTATGTTTTAAAACCGATGCTTTGAATTCAGTTCTCTGTTTTATGGACCTCTGGCTCACGTGGTTATTGGATATTGTCCATACAGAATGGAAGCTTCAAAATCCTTTTTTTGGTGAGAACTGAGAGGCAGAAGCAGGAGCTTGTGTTCAACTTTAGTTTTTGCTAGATCCTTTACTGTCATCCAGGAGAATGCTCAAGTGAAACAGTCAAATATTACCAAGATAAGTTTTGAAACTGGCACAAGCCACCTGTTCATTGCCATGGGCTTTTCTTTCAAGGCATTTAATCCTGACAATGAATATCATTTCAAGAACCGAATGAAGGTGTGCCAGAGAAACTGGGCAGAAGTCTTTGGGGAGGGGAACATGCATGCTGTCTCACCCATATCCACTTTCCAGAAGGTAAGCATGGCCATGCCCTAAAAACCACTTTTAGGGTGGATGTCTTTGTTTCAGATAAGATTGTTTGATTAGTAGGTATTTATAACAAATTTTTCTTTTGTCACCAAGAATTATAGCAAATAGATATTGAGTATATGTTGGTCTGTAGACATGAGTTTGTGCTCTCAAATTGTTCCAATTCCCTGTTAAAAGCTACATTTAGAAATGGGTGTACTTTCATGTCTACAGTAGCACAACAATCTGTGTGTTGCTTTAGACATGAAGCACACAACGTGTGGATCTGTGTATATAAGGACTGACATCTGTTGGGTTGCTGAGTGTGAAATGACCAGGATAACTCCAGGTGTTCAGTTCTAGCATAGAATTTGTGCTTTTCTGACAGCCAAGGATAAAATATCTTCAACTCAGACACACTGGCAAGGAGGTAGTTTTTGAGGTTTGCACTGTCGTGTCACAGTTGTTCCAGATGGGTGGGTCCAAAACAGCATCAGTGGAGTTGATTTCTCCTTCAGGAAACGAGTTTGTGGCCACAGAAAGAAAATCCTGTATCTGCTGCTTTGGGAAAGGTGCTTCAGTAATGTTCCACACTGCTACAGTGCTATAAATACAGTTTGTGTGAGTCAGCAGCCACAGCGTGATCTGTTGCCACAGCACATGGGCAGTGATGTCAGGCAGAGTCCAAAACAGGATGATGCTCGTGAGAACCAACCAGAGCTCCAGATACACTTAATAAAGGAGCTGTTACAAACATTGTTCTGTTTGTGTAATAGTATATCCATTTGGGGTGTGGGTTAATGGGCTGAACGTGTCTGTAAGTGTCTGTTTCAGAAGACAGATGTTTAGCATTGATGCTAAATTTGCAGCTGCTAATTTGTTCATGTTGTTTTTGTTCAAGGAACCTCATGGGTGGCTGGTGGATCTGGTAAACAGGGTAGGTAAATGTAAACCAGAATTTTTGTTTGTCACTTGAATTCATTGGTCTTCAGAGAGAATTTCTTCTCCCCCCCACAACTCCACCCTGCCCTGACTTGTTTTTGCACTCCTCACTTTTCTGACAACACACAAAAATAGTTTGAGATTTTAATCCTGCCTTATTAAATGCATCTTGTTGAGTTGCTGCTTTCTCCCTTGAGCACCTTTACCCTAACGTGGTATCTATGACTAGAGAAATTTGAGAGCTCAGCTGAGGCTGCAATCAAAGGTCCCCCAAGAAAAAGTGCCAGTCCAGTCAGCTGTTGCTGTATGTGGTCTGCCTTTCTTCCCTGTGTCCATTTTTACACAACAGTTTCTAGCTTGATGCTGAAACTCTGGTACCATGTATAATTGCATTGCATTCCCCAGTGTGCGCCTGAATTCCCATGAAAATATAAAGCTTCTTTTGGATGGGATGTTCCATGGTAAAGGACACTTGTTGGCATCTCAGGAACTGTCAGTGGAGTATTTTCTATAATCTCTTATTTAAAAGATAAAATACTGTAGTTCACTATGTAAATACTGATTATTTTATTTCAGTTTGCGGAGTTGGGTGGATTTTCAGCAATTCAGTCCAAACTCAATTCAGAAGATATTGAACTTGGGGTAAGTCCACCTTCTGTCATGAGACTTCTCCCTTTCCAGTGCACCCTTCATGTAGAACCAACAGTGTCCCTTTTGGCAGTGCTTTTACCTTTTCTTTGGTCCCAGAGCAACATTTCCACAGAGCCCTGGAGAAGTGCTGTCAGGCTGGAGGTCAAATGAGGTTGTACATAAGAATCCTGACTGAAAAGCAGTTGAGACTTCACAGAAAAGAGGAGAAATTATTGTACCTTTCTGCTAGCTTTCAGCCTTCTGGTTAGACATCAATCAAAGTAGTTTCATTGTATGTTCTTCAGTATGTCCCTGGTTCTCTGTTTACTGCACCCATAGCTGCATTTAGCTGCAAGTGAATTGACTTCTGTCATTTATTATGGAAGTCACTGCTTAAGGAAGAAAATACTTAAGAAGACAGACAGTGTGTAATCCTAAACAACTTTTGAAGAGCTGTGTCTTAAACCTGACTGGTTCAACAGAGCTAAAGTATTTTTGGTGATGAAGTCTAACTTGGTTCGTTTTAGCTTCCTAAGATATGTTCAGGAGACTTCCAATTCTTTCAAGCTTTGGAGAATGAGGAGGCTAAAGGAAAACGATGTCATTTGGAATCTTGTCCCCCAGTATAAAATCAGTCTGCTTTCAGTGACATGCCACTTGGAGGGAATTCAACTTCTTTTCCTGGGATATTGATGTTTTCTGCTTAATATAGAGATAGGCTCATATGTGAGCTTGACAGAGGAATAAGGAAAAACTTGATTCACGTTCCAGTCCTGTAACAGAAACTTTGACTTGACTTTGTTTAATGATTAATAACTGCTTGCTTAGGAAGGAAATCTGGGTCAACGTCACTTAATTTGGGCCTTGGATTGCACTGCTGCATACTCAGTTTCACAATTCTTGATCCAGTGTGAAAAGAAACTGATTTTGATACTATTTATTGGCAAACAAATACCTTTATACATTTAATTTCTTGACGATAGAAACCACTTTAAAATCATGCATTGAAGAGATCTTGACATGTGTATGACACATTTACAAAAGCTTTCTCCCACGTAATGCTTTGGGAAAAAATTTGCCATATGGCTTTAACCTTAAATTTTGCGTTCACACTTCTGATTGCTGTAGAGAGCAAGCAAAATGTGATATGTTCCTTTCCGTCTGTTTATTTCTGTGACTGAAACAGGATCTGTCAGAGAACACTGAACAGAGTGATGAGAGGACCAAGATTAGTGAAAACTGGGAAGGCATTTTTTATTTCAGACAAAAATATATAACACATACTGCATGCCATGTATAATATATAGCACATACTCTACTGTGTGCCATAGAGTAAATCTTTCTTAAACCATGTGTTGTAAAGGACTTGCACACCAAAAACAGTTGTAGCAAATGACTGGAAATAGATGATGAAATAAATAATACTTGTTCACCTTCATTTGCCTTTTAAGCTATAGATTACTAACTATGAAAAGATCTCTTAAATATGCACCTAAATACTTGCTGTCTTTCTTTCAGGCAATCTCTGCATTAGTTCAGCCATTTGGAGTTTGTGCAGAATATCTTAATTCTTCTGTAGTACAGGTAAAATGTCTTTGTTATGACTTAGAAGAGGACTGAAAATTCATTTCCAACTGTGTTGGTGTGAAACTGGTGACTAATTTAAAAAGCTTTCAAACCTCACGTTGCAGAAAGTACAAGAAGCATTTTGAGCATCCTGAGGTGTTGAATAAAGGGCTCAGACAATGCTCAGACTCGTTTTCCAAGCAATGATCTGTAGTCTTGTATCTACATCTGCAGCAATGAGAAGCTGTACCACTGCCATTAGTGAGCTTCATCAGTATAAACCATGTGGGAAAAGAATCCAGCCTGATGGATGGATTTTGCTTTTAGTTTAACTTTCTGGCTGAGATCAAGCACATGGATATGAGAGTTTACACTGCAAAAATTGTGGTACAGGAAAAAAATTTACCAGGATCTCTTTATATGTGCAGATGTACTCCAGGCTTCACACCTGCCCTCACCACCAAAAACTATTGACTTAAGTGACTGAAAGACTTTATTTGAAGAAGATGTAATTTAGAAGCCCCTGGGAGTCAGAGAGGCACATGCACCTAAAAACTGCTGTGTTTTTAGAGGGCTCTTTGTCTGTCTCCTTGTGCAAACCTGCATTACATTGGTCTGTAATGGTTTCTTACTTAATTGCTTTTTTTTCCTGGGCATAGCTACCAGGGTAGTTTTATCTTTGTTGTAGGTCTTGCTTTATCTCTAAGTTAATAGTGAGCTTTCAGCTAAGTATTTCCTTTTGCTGCAGTCACGTCTTTCGAGTAATTTTATTGATTTTAGGAAACATTAAAATGATTGTCATGCCTTTTCTCACATTCTTTAGCCCATGCTGGATCCAGTCATTCATAAAATGATTAAATATGTACAGAATGTAGAAGAGAAGGACTTGAAAGACAAGGTAATGTTTTACACATTAAATATTTAGGAAGAACTTCCTGCGTGTCTTGGAAATGCTGTCAGTGTAAACTAGAACAGTAGCTTTCTTTTCACTGGCAAGAATACAGCCTGTTCTGAATTCTGAGTGAATGACATAGATGAAAATGCATTTACCCAATTCCATTCAATACGCTTTTCAGTAAATATCTGGTTTATGACCCTTTTTAAAATATTTTGTTGCTGTTACTATCAATTTTTTGGTTTTGTTGGTCCCCTTGTGCAGCATGCTGAATGCTCACTTCTCTGACTCAAAGATATTTACTGTCTTGCAGTCTGTTAAATTCATATTACTGTTGCATGAGCTGTTTGCTTCTGAGAATTTGGTAGTAGTGTCTGTGTAACTTGTGGCTGCTTCCCGCATTACCCTGAATTTGGCCTTCAGTTCTATTTTAAATTGTGTTGGCTTTTTACTTAGATTTAAATTGGTAATTTTAAACAGAAAAGTATTCATAGGTTGTTGAACCAAAGGAGAACAATTTACTGTACCAAACCCATAGCTTTAACCAAAGGTTTCATTGTCTTAAAATTTCTAGTGTACAAGTAACACTTTCAGAGGTACCAGGTGCTGTGTTTTGATTAAACAGTCTCTGTTTGGTCACTAAACCTACTCTTTGCAAACACCGACGCCTGTAGCAGAATAGCAAAAATCCCAATGCCTCTATTTGTCCCTTTTTTGTTGTTTTGTTTCAAACAGAGACTGGTGAGTATCCCTGAGCTCTTGTCTGGGATCAAACTGCTGTGTATGCGCTTCCAGCCTGACCTGGTCACGGCGGTCGATGACTTGCGGCTGGACATTCTGCTGCGCATGCTGAAATCCCCCCACTTCAGTGCAAAAATGAATTCCCTCAAAGAAGTAGGTTGGCTTTTTGTTGGCTTTTTGTCTGTCTGTGTGTGTGTGTGCACAAGAGCCCGTGTTTAGGTGGGATGGGTTGTTAATAAGCCACTGAAACCACAGCCTGGAAAAAAGAGACGGCGCGATGTTTTGTTTCCTTGCAAATGATGTTGTCTTAGCAAAAGCTCAGGTCAAAATAAAAACCAAAACAAGTTAATATGACTGGAGTTGTTCATGGTATTAGTAGCCACTGCAGGGCCTCCCAATTAGACGTAGTTTGAGAAGTGCATGATTCTAAGAAGTGCAATTTTAGATTGATTTGTAAGCAGTGGTCTGTGCTATTCATTGACTATTCACTCTGGGATAATCCTGAGCATCCTGTGGCATATCCCTTTTTTCTGCTTTCACTGAGAGGAAATGGAAAAAAACCCCAAATGGGACTTAAACCTATATTGATGTCTTAGTCTACTCATATCAGGTCATTGCACTATATAATTGTATTTTTAATTATAGTTGTACGTGGATGCTGTAATGTTTTAGTCCATCCTTTCTGCTTTTTTCCTTTATTTATGAGAAAATTGAGATGTTAAACCTCACTGCTGTTTGGTTCTTAATCATAAATTCTGTGTATCCGTGGTGAATTTATAGAAGTGCAGCTTTTGAAGATTTTAGCAGAAATGTGCTCTTTCTCCCTAGAGTGAGGAGCCTGTATCAGTTCAGTATTGGATAAAAAATAGGACACTGATTTGAGTGTAACAAGCAGAAGCCTGAGATAACCTACTTCTGGTGTATCTGTAGAAAAATACCTGCCAGCACGGGCCAGCTTTTCTGTGTCAGACTGAGAATAAGATTCTGCTGCATCAGAGATTGATGACATGGTCTTTCTGGTTAGGAATTTGTCTTTAAACAGCTTATTGAAAAACAAAGCAAAACAAAAAAAACCCCAAAAAAACAAAAACCACCCCACCAAAAACAACCGACCCAAAAAATCTCAAACACCTTCTGTACTCAAAATATTTCAGGATTCACACTTAAGCTTCATCATGAGCCTTTTTGAATAGATTTCGGGGGGTGTGTGTTTATAATGCAGGTGGGAATTTTTTGTTAGAATCTCACATTTTGCAATTTCCAGGTAACAAAATTAATAGAAGACAGCACTGTCTCCAAGTCAGTGAAGAATGCAATAGACACAGACCGACTGCTGAACTGGCTCGTGGAGAATTCAGTCCTGTCCATTGCTCTGGAAGGTGAGAACTCTCACAAAGACTTTTGGCACATGCTTTGAATGACTTAAATTTAAAAATCTCATCTCTCCCTTTCAGTACATTTTAATGAGCACTATTAAACAAAGAGTTTAAGGTTTTTGTTGTCTCCAAAATAAAGTAAAATCCTACAAATTCTGTTACTATCATCTAATCCTTTGTTTGACATCTGTGCAAATGTTTTCTGCTGTACCTGGAGTTTTTTTACTCTCAGTTTGTATATTGCTAGCCTCTAGAAAAGAGGGAAAAGAGGTGTTTTTCTCCCCAGGCGGTAACATTCTGTAGGTGTGCTATCAGATGTATGAAGCAAAATAAAATAAAAATGGAAAAGCCTTGTTCTTTTTCTTTGTACTGGTAGAGCTGTCTGTAACAGTAAAGAAAGACTTTCCAAATGAATATAGCTTTGTTCTCTCCTTTAAAAGAACTAGTTATTTTAAATTAATTTAATGTATCTAATACTGTTTGAAATATATTCATTTAGTTGCCTTTCTTTGTTTCACAGGTAATATAGACCAAGCGCAGTACTGTGATCGTATAAAGGGAATTATTGAGCTGCTGGGCAGTAAATTATCCTTAGATGAGCTCACTAAAATTTGGAGAATTCAGGTAAGCAATCAAGACTAGGCAGGTGCTTTTAGACTGTCTTGCAAAAGCAAACTCTGATGAAGGGATTTTTCAAGAATAATCTATACATCTCTATTGCAACGTGGAGGTGTTGAGATTTTAACAGTATAATTAATGCAAAGACTTCCTTCTACTTCTTCCTTTAGCATGTGAAATCAATTGCTCTGGCAATTTCTTGTATCACAGCTGTTAAATCCTATGATGAAGTTCAGTTCTTTGCAACAAGTGTTAAGGGACTGCAAAAGTATTTGGCTTGGCATAAGAGGTTGTCAGCTTGAAACAGGTGACAAGAATATTTGTCTAGACCAAACTAGGATATTAATGTTTGTGGCTGGAGGTATGAATTTAAAGTCAGAGTGTGACTTTAAAGAGAGTGGGCTCCAACTGTATGAATTCCCATTTCCCTTCCTGTACATCCATATAATTGACTGACAAGTCATCTTTTGGCCTTCACTTCAAGGATATTCAACTTATTATTGTGTGGGGAAGGTGGTTTGAGTGTTTATGCAAATGACACGTGGAAACTTTGACCAGAAACTAATCTTCCACTGCAGGAAATGGTTTTCTTCTCTGTGCAAATGTTGATATTTTAGACTAAACTCATTGAACACTGTCAGCTCTGCAGTGTGTGTGGCATGATAGCAAGTCTTTAATGCTTAGCAGAGTTGAAATGTGATTCTAGCTCCCTCACTTTTATTCTTTAATAAAAAGCAATACTTCCTCCCCCTCTCTGGCTGTTGTTACCATGGTGCTCCCATCCGTGTGGGAGGAGATTCTGTATTGCTCACTTTGGAGTAAAGCCTGGGAGAGTTTCAAAGATTCAGCCCCCCACACGTGAACCTCACCAAGCAATAGAAAAGGTGATGTTTGTACTGCTGCCACTGCAGCAGCCTGAAGCTGCTGTAATGATGGCAGACTTGTACTTTCCTGCTTTAGAATTGCTTCCAAGGACTTCTCAGCCAGGGAAATGACAAGCACAGACAGTTTACTCTGAACTTGTGTTTCTAACATGCCAAAAGTTGCTATTCTCACTCACTAGTATGAATAGTAGGATAATGCTTACATGAAGGTTTTTCTCTGTTTTGTTTTGGTTAAAGACTTACCTCCTTGTGTTTTCCTCCTTCTTTTCAGTCGGGACAATCCTCCACTGTGATTGAGAACATACATACCATTATTGCTGCAGCTGCTGTGAAGTTTAGCTCTGATCAGCTCAATCATTTATTTGTTCTAATCCAAAAGGTAAGTTTTCACATGTATTTACATTCGTTAGGAAGAGAAGTGATGAGATGTCCTTGTGCATCCAGCCTACTGAAAGGCAAATACCTTGAATACATTTATATTTTCTATATAAATGTAAAATTTGCTATTAAAAAATAACACTTTTGCTACTAATTTTTATGTTAACCCAGAAGTCTAATCAGCTACTGTATTGCTAATTGACTCGGATTCTAAGTACATTAGGTAGCCAGTCCTAAGGGACTTAAAGTGAGATTTTATTATTGCATTTAATCCCTAATAGTATTTGAAAAAGAATTGAGTAAATTAGTGCTGTAACTCCCACCAACAAGAATAAGGAAATACCTAGGGTGGAAACGCACTTTTTTGTATTTTGGTTTTCCTGCAGTAGAGCAAACGTGGATTATATTTTTGTGTACACTTGAGATGTAACAGCCTGGCAGAGGTGCTTTAATCATTATTTCTTTGCTGTCCAGAGCTGGGAGACAGAGAGTGACCGAGTGAGGCAGAAGCTGCTGAGCCTCATCGGGCGCATCGGCCGAGAGGCACGAGTGGAAACCACCACTGGCAAGGCAAGTGGATGGTTTTCCTTTGGATTTTGGATTTATTAAATGTAGAGTTGCTACTCTCTGTACTCCCTAGGTCCTGACTATCCTTGCCCTTCTTCCTGCAGGTTCTGGAGGTACTTTGGGAGCTGGCTCATCTTCCAACGTTACCGTGTAGTCTCATCCAGCAGGCCTTGGAGGAACACCTGACAATCCTCAGTGATGCTTATGCAGTGAAAGAGGCAATCAAAAGGAGCTACATCATCAAATGCATAGAGGATATTAAGAGGGTTGGTTTATTATTTTATCTTTTCCAAAATGAAATCTTATCTAGCCTCGATGTTGCCCTTTTCTTGCAAGATGCACAAATTGTGTGTCCCATCTGTAAGTTCTTACCTTGGGGAGTCCACGAGAGGGGTAGGCTTTGTGTGAGCCACTTTGTTGATCATGAGACTCATAGTAAGTCTCTTGCCTTTGTTTTAAGCAAATTTTCAGCACAAGGAGTGATCAGTTTATGGGAAACTACCAGGATGGGCCCAAGGTTAGAATTTGCAAATGGAACCACTGTAAAGGTATGTCAGTATTTTAACTGTCCCTTTCATGTGAAAGCCTAGATTAGTATTTTTTGAGTAAAGCATGTGTTCTGGCATGACCATTAAGTCTCAAAATGCAAATCGATATTCAAATCGTAGTAGTTTTGTATTTTAGTAAAATACTTCACTCTTTTCCTGTAACATAAAGAAGCCATTCCCAAAGCTGCCTGTACTGTTTCCTGGCAGCAGCAGAGATGTGCATGGCTTAAAAGACTGCATATATTCTCTCCTGCACTGTTCCCATAGCAGGCAGTTTTTCTTGAGGCCTGCAGGAATGCTCCTGTCTTCTCATTTTTTTCAGCCTGAAGTATGCTGTAAATAAAGAAAAAGGCTTTTACTTTTTTTGTTCATTTCTTTCATGATAAATCAGATTTTGTCTGTGTTGCAGCATCTGTAGAGGATTTTAGATGTTTAGGAGGCATAGTATGTTGGTTCTTGATATTGCTCACACTTCTCTATGTGTTCATGAATATGGATTTCAAATTTTGGGTTCTCAATGTCTGTGAAAGTTGTAGTTTTTTTCTTTTGGATCTTCTCTTACGCTTTCCTAATCTCATTCCTTTTAATTATATTCTGGCAAGGGCTTTTACAGAGGTGCTGCAGTGGGAAACACTAACAAAAGCTGTAATTGTAAACTAGAAGGGATTGGGGTAAGCATACAGCAGGCTTCTAAAATATATGGTGTTCTTATTTCCCTTCATTAGGGAAATGACATAAACTGGGAGGGAATGTAATGTTAAGGCAGCTTTCTGAAATTTGTGAGGGAGTCTTCAGTGGAGATCTGTCAGTTATGGGCAGGTTCCTTCAACCTCTCTGAGTATGTAGGTGGTATTTGGGTGTTGTCAGTATTTAAACCAGACATCACTTCTCTGAACAAGCAACCTCAGTACTGGTCTGTGTGGTCAAACTTTACAGAAAATGAAGCCTCCCAGAAAAGTGATGAGCAGTTCTAAAAATGAGGTAGGAGGGTTATTCTTTGTAGGATCTCTTTCAAAATGCAGCTTAAGTATCCTTTGCTTCCTATCAGGGGGCTGCTTGCAGCACCAATCAGAAATTTCTTGTCTCTTAAGCCTCAGTACTAGTTGAGATTCTTCCTTCTGTTGCTCTTGCTTCAGCAGTAACATAATTTGACTGGATTTGCCCTTTTATGCCCTTTTAGACCTGCTTCATCTCCCATAATTGAGGAAGGTGGTGGTTATCATCTGTCCCTGGTGCAATTGAGTTCTTTTTGGCTATTTAATTTGCATGTTCTCTAGCAAGGAGCTGGTACTTTTGGGGTTGATAATAGGGATAGCAAAATGGCATATCTGTGTATCAAGGGACTCCTTTAGAAAGTGAAGAAGGGCACTTTGAGTGTGTTGAAAAAGGGAGCAGGAACAAATAACTGAAGCCAGCAGAGGTAGTAGCTGTTGTTTTGAAACAGCAGCATTATCAGATATCATTAGGCTTCCAGAAGTCTGAGAGGAAAGTTAATCTATTGTTGAGCATGTACCACGTGTGTAATTGTTTTTACCTTTCCTGCTACCAGTCATCCCAGCACAATAATCCTCAGTTTGTGTGGGTGGTGCCAGCCTTGCGTCAGCTCCATGAAATCACGCGTTCATTTATTAAGCAAACTTACCAAAAACAAGACAAGGTAAGGCCATATGCTGACAAGATTTTTGAAGCCTATGTTGTGTCTGTGTAGCTCTGCCAGCCATAGAAGTTTGAATTAAAAAAAAAAAAAATTAGCTAATAAAAAATTTTAAAAGTAGTTTAGCAATGTAGCATAAACTGTTGCTGTGCTGTCCCTTTGTGAGTGTGTGTGTAGGTATAAATCTGTTTGCTGTGTCAGGACTAATTTATTTAATTCTCAGCTTTTTGTAGAATAATTAACAGGCATGTTTGTGTTAAGAAATGAACAATGGCTAATGTTTAGACCAACAGCTTTGTAATTGAATTGACATTGACTCTTGGAAAACAGACTGAGCTACCAGCAGTCACATGTGCTGTAGAGTGGCTGTGTGGAGGTGTGGCACTTGGCAACCTGCAGCACGTGTGTTTCAGCACATGCTGGAAACACCAACATCAGGGGAGTGTTGGGTGCTTGGAAGGGGAACAGCTGACTCTGAGGGAGAAACATGACTCCTTTTGATAAAAGATGTGTGTCTGTTGGAGAGCAGACTGCTGTATGCGCATCCCTGTTTATCTCTTATTTTAAAAACATCTTTTTCTCTTTTTTATTTTATTGCCAAGAGCATTATTCAAGATTTAAAGAAGAACTTTGAAATAGTGAAGTTGGTGACAGGAAGCTTGATATCCTGCCACCGTTTGGCTGCATCTGTGGCAGGCCCAGGAGGGCTGGTTGGAGCAACACTGGTGGATGGCCGATACACTTACCGGGAGGTACTGAACCCTGAATTTCTTCACCTTGTTGTTTTACTCTTTGAAATTCACTGGTGAATAATCACTCCAGGTGTTATTTATAGTTCTACTATTTATCTATGAAGGCTTGTTGTACCCTTGTTATTATATAGAAGAAAGCTGTGTAAACATTACACAAAATTACACAAGTTCCTTAGCAAAATTTTCACCTGGTGGAGAGTAGATCTCCCCCATCCTAGGATCTGTTGTTGCCAAGCCTGGGCAGCTTCCAGCTTCTTCACCAGCTTCAGTTCCTGGTAGAGGTGATACCCTTGAATGTATTGTGAAGCTCTTAGTACCTGAAACAGATTTGCTAATTAGCACACAGAAGCCACACATGCAAATGGCAGTTTGTTGCTAATGCTTTGATAATTATTTTTTCCACGCTAGTTTTGACTTGGTGTCAAGTAATATCACCACCAGCAAAGTAAAAGCAAATCCAAGGGGATTTGTTTGTTTGTTTTTAGAAAGGTAGCCACAAAGTATGTTTAAAATAGAAATAAATCTCACAAACAGTTCTTGTTTCCAGGCTTTTTAAAGTGTACAGTTGTTTGACAATTAAATTGGAAAAAAAAAAGAAATTAATGCTCAGAGTTGTTGTTTCAGAAAGAAAAGTCTTAAGCTTGAGTTTTTGTTTTTTCTTTCTCAGTATTTGGAGGCACATCTAAAATTTTTGGCATTTTTTCTGCAAGAAGCCACCCTTTATTTGGGCTGGAATCGTGCCAGGGAGATCTGGGAATGCCTTGTAACTGGCCAAGATGTTTGTGAGTTGGATCGAGAGGTAAGAAAAACTTGAAAAGTCAGTTTCTGTGGTTGCAGAAGGAATTTTAATGGATCATGAGCAGCATGTGTGTTTGTTGAGACATGTGGAGTATGAGTAGCAAACACAAACTAGTCATGCATTTTATGCTTTGTGTAGTCTAGAGCAGCAGAGTGGTTCAGTTATGGCCAGGATGCTCTTTTAACATTAAATTTGACTGGAAGAGGGACATTGGCTGGAGATTAGTTGGAGATGCTGGTTTGAAAAGGGGTACATGGAGGCTGATGCAGTCACAAGAGACATTCAGCATTATTTGGGTGGGAAATGACCATGAAGTACCCTAAAGCTGCAATGTGAGGTTACCAGGAGCTGAGATTTTGAACCTCTTGCTGTAGATAAAACTTCTACAAGATGAGTTACTGTGGAATCTGACATAGTTTGCTGTATAAAACTAAAATATTTGATGTGACAGTGGGATAAAAAATGTATCTGCATTTCATTCACAGATGTGCTTTGAGTGGTTTACAAAAGGGCAGCATGATCTGGAGAGTGATGTACAGCAACAGCTCTTCAAAGAGAAAATTCTTAAACTGGAATCCTATGAAATTACTATGAACGGTAAGAAAGTGGCTTTGGTGAATAGATTTGGGGTTGAAGTATGTAACAGAAATTTGCTTCCTAAGCCTTCAAATCAAACATCTAACCAGTTCTAAAAATCAATATAATAATGGAGTCTTTTTCTGTCATTTTGATTTTTATTTGTTGTAGAGGGAAAAGTTTGTCTCCTGTATTTGGTGTCGTCAGTTTTTTTAAAAAGCGTAGAAATTAAGCCTGACCTCAATATAAAACCTGCACCTTTTTTTTCACTTTCAGGCTTTAGTTTATTTAAGACTTTCTTTGAAAATGTGAACCTGTGTGACCATCGACTGAAGAGGCAAGGAACTCAACTGGTGAGTGTGTTCTGGCAAGTTCTTGTGTCCTACCTGTGGCCTTTTAGGGACAGGAGGAGGTGAAATGAGGATTGTGTAGCAGCTGTTTGACCTGGTCATGTTTGTATGAATGTGCAGATTGTCCTTGTAGCATTAGCATTGTTAAATTCTGAAGCTAAAACTTGGAGAGCTAATTTCAATAGTTAAAATTCAGCAATTGGAAGCTGGTTTGTAGCTTGTAAAATTTTGCAGGAGGAATGACTGAACTATTTTTTTAAAATAATCCTGAATTCCAGTGTGCAATTTTTCCTTCTCCCTAGCAGGGAAACTAGTTTCTTAATTATTTTTTATTTTTCTTCTTTGCATGGGAGTTAGGCTTATCATATTTTAATTCTAACCTACTATAATTTTTAACTCTAATCCTTCAATGGTTTTGTTAAATTATGGTTATATGTTAAGTAGTTTTCCATAGGCGTTTTAGATCTTTATCACAGAGAACTTACTTCAAATGCAGAATTTTTTGCCAAGGATCGTAGCAGGTTTTGTGGTGATTTATTGTGTGGTTAGTTACCATTAGGTACAGTGTTGACTTTTTTGAAACAAATTCCATTCTAGATTAAATTTCTCCATGCTTTTAAATTTTTTAATTTTTCAGTTGGCTTGATTGAGATTGTTCTTTGGAACATGTTTTTCCACCAGTAAACAATTTTTTTTTCTTGTATAAATACACTGATATGCAGCAGTTGGTTTAACTTTGCACTGTGCCAAAGTTTGGCAGCATGTTGGAAAAGAAAATTTTAAAGTTTTAGTCAGAAGGTGCTTTTCCAACAGATGGAAGACAGCTTTGTCCCTGTGGTTCAACTCACTATTGTGTAAGAAATCCAGTCATGTTTTACTGTTGTTCTTTCTTGTGTAGAGTGTAGAAAAACTGGAATTAATAGGAATGGATTTCATTTGGAAGATTGCAATGGAGTCACCAGATGAAGAAATTGCCAATGAAGCTATTCAACTGATAATAAATTACAGCTATATTAATCTAACTCCTAGATTGAAAAAGGTAGGCATATATTTGTACATAAATGTGCTTTGACATTCATAAAGTCTTGATACCGTGCGTGTTCAGCTGTATAATTTGTTGGGTTCTAGATGGTTTATGAGTAATTCCCATTATTTTAGTTTAGGTTCTAATTAATTTGTACATTTTATCTTTAGGATTCAGTATCACTGCACAAGAAGTTCATTGCTGATTGCTACACACGATTAGAGGTAAAGGACAAATTTTAATTATTCTCGTACCCACATCCCTTTGGTTCTATATCTTAGAATAAGAATAATTGTCCATGATAATTCCATTTTTAAAAAATTCTTTGCACAAATATTTTTTGTCCTCTGAGCTTTCCAGGACATCCTGACTGTCCCTGTAAAGCAGCCCTTGCTCTGCTCTGTGTTGCAGGCAGCCAGCTCTGCACTCGGAGGTCCAACATTAACACACGCTGTTACAAGAGCTACAAAAATGCTTACAGCAACTGCTATGCCTACAGTGGCAACATCAGTTCAGTCTCCTTACAGGTAGGCCAGCCTCTCAAGGAATGAATGTGACAGTAGACATTTGCTTCCAGCTGCTTTCCACAAGATTTTGAGTGCTAATTAAAATTCTCAGTAATTGGTAGTTGTATATTCTAATGGTTTCTCAATTGAATATTCCAATTGCTATGCAATGGGGGTTCCAGAGATTTTGAAAAACCTGTGTTTAAATAAATAAAAACCCAATGAAACAAAGAAAACCAAAGCCAACTAGACATAAAAAAAACCCAAAACAGTGAATCAAAACAAAAAAAACCACCCTGCCTCCAACCCCACAAAAACCAAAACCAACCTACTAAAAAAAACCAAAAAAAACCCCACAGGTTATTACCAGCCTATTAATCACATAATATTTCTGGGGCAATGGGGTTTGGTTTTCGCTCTTTTTAAATTAGGAGAGAAAAGGATGGGTTTTTAACCTCGAGCCTAACTTAGTCATACTTGAATACGTGTGACTTAAATATAGGAGCACAGGGCGGGATCTTTAGAAACATGAAGCTTCCTCTGAAGCTGGCAACATCTCAAGCAGTACAACACAAGCCTCTTGGCCTGTTTTCCTAGTTCATTTCTGCTGAATTAACTCCAAGTTTTAGGAGGTACCTTCAAAACCAGACAATTCATGGTAGTTACCCGTGGGCGTTGGAAATTAATCTGCGAGACAAGTTACTCTTGTTTTCAATGTTTATCTTTAGGTCAACTAAACTTGTAATAATTGAGAGACTGCTGCTGTTGGCAGAGCGTTACGTGATAACAATAGAGGTAAGATGTGTAATTTCCTTCTAGGCAAGGCTAAGAACACAACTTCCAATTTTATTTAAAACAGTAGAAGTTATTTTAACATGCAACCCTAGTTACCAGCCATCACAGACATGTCTTCGTTTTCAAGGGTGGTATTTACTGTCATCCTTCTCTTCCTGTAGGACCTTTACTCTGTTCCCCGAACTATTCTACCTCATGGTGCCTCTTTCCATGGACATCTTTTAACCCTTAATGTTACATATGAGTCTACCAAAGATACCTTCACCATAGAGGTAGGTGTGCACAGCTCACGTGTGCCATGGACTGTTGGTTGTGTAGCCACTCTTGGTGGGTTTTATGAGTAGAGTAAGATGTTTATAAAGGCTCCAGTCAACTTGAAAACTCTTCTTGAAAATGTTAAAAATATGAGTATGGAAGTGCCCGTGGGCCAAATGTATTTTGATTATCATTCAGGGTGGGAAAAATAAGTTTTTTGCAAACCATTGGTGTTCAAACATTTCTGTGCTGTCCTACCCTGTCACTCTTATGGACAATACTTTTACCACCCTGTGCAGGAAGACTTTTTGGGAAGATTTTAATTTTTCTTGGCATTTACTGCTCAAGCAGACTTACTGAACCAGTGTTGTTTAATTTCACAGGCTCATAGCAATGAAACTGTAGGAAGTGTCAGGTGGAAGATAGCAAAGATGTTGAATTCACCTGTGGATAACATACAGATATTTGCCAATGACAGCCTGGTATGTTAACTACAAAGAATTCCCATTCTTTATGAAATTGAGTCTTTTCCAGAACTAAAGGATAAACATTTTCTTGCAGCTAACAGTAAACAAAGATCAGAAACTACTCCACCAGCTGGGCTTCTCTGATGAACAAATCCTTACAGTAAAAACATCGGGAAGTGGGACTCCATCAGGGAGCTCTGCAGACTCCTCAACCAGTTCCAGCAACAGCAGCAGTGTATTTAGTTCATCCTATGCAATGGAACAGGTACAGCATAGTATGACCTGAAGCCTTCCCTCAGATTTTTCCTGAAGCAGGGATAGTTGGGGGAGAGAGTAGGAGCTCCAGTAAGATCATCCAGTCTTTAGTAATCTGGTTTTGCTTTCAAACTGCAATTGAAACAAATCATCTAAATACACAACTGCCTTCTGCATGCAGGTTGGACTTTATAATCTGTGCTCTGTCACCTGTGGTATCCTCCTTGGTGTTTATTCATCTCTGCAGGGTCTTTTCAACAAACAGGACCCATCTGCTTAAATTTTTTGTTTATTTGTTGAGGGTAGAGAATTCCCCATTTTCATTACTAATAAAGCTGCAGTACAAAAATAAACTGAGAAGCATCAACTGGCATGTTCAGATCATTCCTGGTCTCTGCTTTGCATTTTGCTAGTCATAACAGCTGACTTCAAACATTGACTGTTAAAAGGGAAATGGAATAATGTAAACATTTGAATATTGTCTCAGCCTAGAGAGTAGCTGGGTTTTCTGTGGGTCAGGTTGGCATCTGGGCCATTTGCTTCAGTGAAGAGCTCTGATAAATTTACACGTAACAGAGAAGGGAGAAAAAGACCTTTGTATTTCTGCTTAATTCTCAGGAGAAATCCCTCCCTGGAGTAGTCATGGCTCTCGTGTGTAATGTGTTTGATATGCTTTACCAGCTTGCCAACCTGGAGGAGCCAAGGTAAGCAAATTAAATGGTTACTAAACATTAAAGAATTGCTCACAGTGCCCAGTTTGAATACTCACTCCACTGTGTGCAGGCACCCACCAGGCCACTGTGGCTGAGACCATTTTACACAAGTAACTTCTGATTTCTTTTCAGGATAACACTGCGAGTGAGGAAACTTCTGCTCCTGATTCCCACTGACCCAGCTATTCAGGAGGCTCTTGATCAGCTTGATTCCCTGGGAAGGAAGGTATGGATTAAATAATTCATCATGGTGAGCTATCCAAAGAAGATTTTACCACCAGGTTTCTTAAATTCCCTGTCAAATTATAATACACAGAGGGTTTGAAACCATAGCAAAATAATGTTCATGTTAAGTCAATGTTCATTATTGACTTATTTCCATGCAGCCAGAGGTGAGAGGGTTATAGCAGGGGTTATAACAGTTATAGGAAATGTATTCCAAATTACAGCAAAACACAGGAATCTCAAAATATTTCTTTTGTGGCTTTTTCCTCCTAGAAAACACTACTTTCAGAATCCAGTTCTCAGTCCTCAAAATCCCCATCCTTGTCTTCAAAACACCAACATCAGCCCAGTGCCAGTTCAATACTAGAAAGTCTTTTTAGATCTTTTGCTCCAGGCATGTCCACCTTCAGAGTGCTCTACAATTTAGAGGTAAGAAAACAAATTTGCTTCTTTCTGTGTTTCTGAGCACTAAGAGTTAAGTATTTCTAAGTTTTTTGGGCAGGAGTCCACTGTGATGGGGTCCTAATGCAAATATCATGACACTGGCTGCTTTTATGCATGTGATAAATTTTACACAGAATGAAAGGGACAGAAAGTTCCCCGTCAGAGACTTTACTGAGAAACCAGGCCCCTTCTTTATGTGATTTGCAAGGTGGAAGGAATGTTCTGAAGTAAGTGGAGAGGAGCAAAAAAAACATCAAAGTCTTACTGTTTGGGTAAAATTCCTGCTTGAATCTCCAGAACTCTGCATATATGATTTTTATAGCGTGTATATAAAAAATATGTATCTAAAAAAAAAAAGTTGGCCCTTTAAAATTAATGGGAGCTGTAAGTTGAATTGGTTTTGCTTGGTTAAATTTGTCAGAAACTTCTGTACTGTCTATGGAGAAGTATTTTTACAAAGCATTCAGCTGGGAAGAATTTTCATTATCCAAACATGCAGGGCTTTTACCAAGAGGCCTCTGGCTTGTCTTGGCTGCACAGGTCGAGTGAAATACATAGAATTTTTTTACCCCTAAGCATCTCCTAAATGCTTTAGCCAAAGTGCTGGACTGGACACTGTAAAGATTCTTTCCTAGATTTCAGTGAATAGATTTTAAGGAGTACAGGAGTTCAGCTGGTGTCATTTGTAGGGCAGTGTAACCTGCACACTAAAAGCTGGACAGGGTTTAGTTCTACTTGCAAGTCCTACTGTTTCTGAGGGCCCATTACAAATATGGTTTGAACAACCTGAGGTTGAAGGACTGATTGCCAACTGCTTCCAGATCATCAGACAAAGTTATTCTCTTCCCTTCATGGTGTGTGTCAAGATTACTGTAGGAATTTTCTTGTTGCTTCCCTTTAGGTTTCCACAGTCTAATGTTAGCTCTTCATCTTCCTACACTGTCATCACACTCCTGCCTTAGGATTCCCCCCTTTTCTGTACAGCTGGAGTGAAAGATACTTGATTATGTCTTTGGAATATGTTGACAAGTTCTACAACTCAAAGCAAATGGTTTAGGGTGTCTTATTGAACTGACAGGTTGTATTGCAGTAGGATGGGACTGTTATCTGCTGCTTCTGTGCCAGAGAAAATAGTAATAAAAGCAAGTAAGAAATTGCTTGCTTTTCTGGCAAGGGATGAGAAGTAATAAATTGGATTAGATGTGTAGATTATATGAATGGACTTGTTCCTCAGCTCCAGTCAAGCCAATTGGGAGATGGTTTCTCTCAGGAGAAGGAATATGTGCTTTTTATCCCCTCAGCTGGTGATCTGGTGAAAATATGGGAACCAGTCTGAACTGCTCTCTGAAAAAAATGTGCACAGGAAATTTGCAGAACATATGAAAGAGATGAAAATTGAATGTTGCAGATGTCCAGGGGGTGATAAGATTTCATGCCTGGAACTCTGTAAAACATTCTTCTGACCTGTGAACCTGGAAGAGATGTATTTTGTTTGCAGCATTGTTGGCTTTCAAAGAGACTTTTTGAGAAAGTAAATAATATCTGTGGGGTTTTCTGGGGTTTTGGGAGGGGCTGGGGTTTGTTTGGTTGATGGTTTTGGGGTTTTTGTGGGAGTTTTTTGGTTGGTTGGTTTGTTTGGGTGTTGGATTATTTTAATGTGAAGTGAAAGGGATTATAAACATAAATGAGAGCTGACCCATAGAAACCACAGTCTTCCTTCTGGCCACGTTTCTGAGTGTATTTGCACTCTGAAATTTAGTGCTGATTTAAAACAGGAGGGATCATAGAGTGGTGCTGTTCATAAGTCCTCTAGAATTACCTGCACCATGTTTTACAAAAAACCCACCCAAATAATAGCAATACAATTACGTTTCAGAAGGTGTGAGTCAATAAGTAAGCCATCTGTAGGGTGCTTTATGGGATACTGTCAATTGAAAATCTGGAAGCAAGAATAATTTGGGTTCATAAGGAGCACCAAGTGAACCAGAAGATGACATTCCATGTATTTCATCCTATCCCTTAACCTGTAAACTGCAATGAGATCAAAATGCCCTTTGGTTCAGAATAGATATCTGTAATAACTATAGTTATCCTGAATATTTTCTATGAGATTTCTCTTTAATGACTACAGTTTTGTGTAAGTGTATTATTAATTGCTTCATTTGTAGTGGATTTTTTTTCTGTTACACTTTCAAACTTCAACACGTAAAGAACACTAAGAGGGGTGGTGGTTTACATCTGCTTATTTATTCATTTATTGTAGGTGCTGAGCTCCAAGCTGATGCCAACTGCAGACGATGAAATGGCAAGAAACTGTGCCAAGTCCTTCTGTGAAAACTTCCTCAGAGCAGGAGGTTTGAGGTTAGATTTCAAAACCTTGACTCAATTTGTAGCACTTCATTTAGTTAGCAGTTGTGTGTGGTTTCCTATTTCCACAGTTTAGCACACTAATACACCTCTCAGCTTCTTTTTCAGAGAAAAAAATCCACCCAAGGCTGTTTTACCACTGCCTAGTAACTGTCATATGTAACAGAGTACATGTTGCTAAATCTCAAAATTGAGTTAGGCACAAGTGAGCTTGTGAAGTGTAGCTCATACTAAAGTCTGGATTATATTTGGATAGTTTAGTGACATTTAAGTGTTTTGGTTCAAGTGTGTACATTGCACTCTCCTGTGTAGACACCAGCGGACATTTTAAGCAGTCAAAGTATAGGTCATGCAGTGGGAACCAAATTAAATTTGTAATTACAGCCTCGAAAATTCAGACCCTTCAGATAAGAGTTGAGGCACAGTGTGAGTGGTTTGGAAGACCTGACAATACTGATTGTGTGAGATTTATCAAAGATTTGCTTGTAGTAATTCTATCCATGACACTCCTCCGCCCAAGAGATCCTGAAGCATTTTCCAGCAGGGGCAGAAAGCTTCCATCTGTAGATATAAAAGGGGAAAATGAGGATGTTGGCTCCAAAGAAGTCAGTTTGGGCTAGGACTCAGCTGAGTGAATAGGAGGAAGGAAGGATAGAGATAAATTAATTGCAGCTCTCCTAATGTGAAACATTTCCAAATGGAGTCTGTCTTATTGATTTGTTTTGAAGTTTGGTGGTGAATGTGATGCAGAGAGATTCCATCCCATCAGAGGTAGACTATGAGACAAGACAAGGAGTCTATTCCATCTGCCTCCAACTTGCAAGGTATGTAATTGCTTCTCATTAGAGAAAGTGCTGCTCTCTTGGCTTTTAGCGTGCAGCTTTTAATATTTAAGATTAATTGCTACTTTGACTTCTGTTTCATGCCCTCTATGAGCGTTCAGATACAATCCTGATGATTTGCTCTGTGAATGTAGGTTCTTGCTGGTTGGCCAGACAATGCCCACCCTGCTGGATGAGGATTTCGTGAAGGACGGGGTGGAAGCTCTGTCCTCGCGGCCCTTCCGCAACGTGAGCCGGCAGGCGAGCAGGCAGATGTCCATCTGTGGGACTCCCGAGAAGTCCTCCTACCGCCAGCTCTCCGTGTCTGACAGGTCCTCCATCAGGGTAGAAGAAATCATCCCAGCAGCAAGAGTTGCCATACAAGTAAGGAAGTGTTTGATGGTGTGCCAGTTTGGAAGTTTTTCACTTTCCTTCGAGCCGCATGTTGGGCGCCGATAAATATTGTGCTGGTTTGGCCAAAATTAGAGAATATCCTCCCCCTACCAGGTTCAGGGAAAAAAAGAAAATAATTTCCTCGAGGGAAAGTGAAAGAGATAAACACTATTTATTTAACACTATTTATTTAAACACTATTTATTTAACAAACACAGAGAAAAGGATAATAATGCTAAATAATAAAAAACTCTCGCTGTGGAGAGAAACCCGGGAAGATTTCAGAGTTCTTCTCTGGGTGTGGCCTCTCTCCTCCTGAGAGCTGGGTCGGTGGGCCCCTTCCAGGAGGCCTTGGAAAAGGAGTTCTCCCCCGGTGTGGTCCGATGTCGTAAAACAGTCCCAAAGAGAAGAAGAAAGAAAACAAACCAAAAGTCCCAGGAAAACTCTTTCTGGAGAAAAAGAGCTGAGAGCTGGCTGGAAAGCAAGGTTGCTTCCTCCACACTCTCTGCGGCCCAGAGAGATCTGTGTGTGTCCATGAGCAATTGTTTTGAAAAGTTCACCCAGTTTTTTTTCTCACACCCAGTCTTAAAGGCACAGAATTCATCTTCTGGGCATAGAGTGGTGATAGGGGATGCACATCACAAAGTCACCCCAAGACAGATGGATTTGATGTAGCAGTGTCATCTCCAGTGACAGCTGTGTAATTCCTAGATTTCTAATCAATCTGTCTTTTAAACAGGTTTTTGCCCTGGCTCTGTTTAAAAGCCTCTGACAATCTTGACCATCAGTCTCTCTTCCAGTCTTGGTCTGAATTTTAACATTCTCATAAATTATTTTGGCACTATGAAGGGAAGCAGTACCCCAAAAATGCTTACAAGAAATAGATGGACACAGAAATCTAACTTGTGATTTATCTTCAGTCACACTTAACTCTTAAGATCTTATTCTTGTTAATTTTCTGTGAATTGAAAGGAGAAGGTTCCTGCTTGAACTTGTGGCTTTATAGTCCATGATACTTCGAATTAGAAAGAATTGGACAAGGTTGTTTTTTTTTCAAATAGTTCATTAAAAATTAAATTTGCTTGATGGTACTGGAGAAAAAGAAAATTTTTTTTTCAGTACCTTAAGAAAATGTTATTTGAAAACCCATTGGGTCCAGTTGAAAGAAACTTCATAGTTAATGTGACAAGTATGCTGTGTTAGGTTGTTGGGCAGTGCTTCCCAAATGGATGGAACTATTGAAATAAGCATGCTTGACTCTAGATAAATGAAAAGGGTGTCTACCCTTGTGAAGAATTTAAAAATTAATTACTTCTCCCACGTAGCAATACTAATCTCTCATTTGGAACAAAAAGACTCTTGAATCCTTGAACCCGTGTAAAGAAGAGAGAGGCAAACAAATGTAAATATCAAATTGAGATGATCCAGAAGATACATTCCTCTTATTCCTGTGAGTAACAAAGATTGTTGAATACCAGAGGAGTAACTGGTGTTTCTTGTTCCTCCAGACCATGGAGGTGAACGATTTCACCTCCACAGTGGCTTGTTTCATGCGCCTCTCCTGGGCTGCTGCTGCAGGGCGCCTGGACCTCGTGGGAAGCAGTCAGCCCATCAAAGAGAGCAACACTCTCTTCCCTGCTGGGATTAGAAACAGACTTAGCAGCTCAGGTGGGTTAACTGTGTCCCTAAACCAATCTAAAAGCATTTGGTTTAATCTTAATTGAACACTTTAGGAGCTTGAAGATGAATTCGTTGGATGTTGATCCTCTTGGGTCTCTTCCAGCTTGCATCATCATACAACTAAATTACAAAAAATCTGAGGAAATTTATGTACATTCATCTTGCATTCAGACAAGTTTTTTAAATTGCACAGAACTGACCAAAAGCTGAAAACATCTGAAGAAAAATGAATGAATTACAGCACTTGTTCATTTTTTTAATGCAGGAAGTAACTGCAGTTCAGGAAGTGAAGGGGAGCCCACGGCGCTGCACGCTGGGATCTGTGTGAGGCAGCAGTCTGTGTCCACCAAAGATGCTCTCATTGCTGGGGAAGCCTTGTCTCTCTTAGTAACCTGCCTTCAGCTACGTAGTCAGCAGCTAGGTATGGAAAAAAATTGAATTATTCACTATTTGGAGTATAAGCCAGGTGGGAGGAGGCTTTTGGATACAGTCAAATAAAAAAAAATAATGAGAAACTTGTAGCTTTGTTAGATAGACAGCTCAAGCTAAAAACACAATATTTCATTAAAAATTGCAGGGATTTTTTTTTTCCAGGACTGAAATACGGCATGTAGTGCTGTGCCTTAGTGAAATGTTTTGGGAAAGCTGACTTACTGCCAGAATATAAATATTTGCACTGCCTTTGAAGTATGTAATTCTGTAAGTGCTGCTGTTTGCATAGCTCGTGTTTTAGTACTTGAGTCTTTGTGTACAGGAAGTGTAAACACTGGTGGTGCAGGAAGACAAGGAAAATGCTGTTATATTGTGGTGGCAGCCTCTGGTGAGGGAAGGAGATCAGGAAATAGCCTTTACTGCTTTTCTGTATTGATGTCCTCTAGGTCCTGTGGTATTTTACTGCAATGCTGTAACTGACTTATTTTAAAATATTATTTTTAATAAGATAGCCTGGTACTTTTCTGTTCCAGGATCTTTTTACAATTTGCCTTGTGTTGCTGATTTCATCATTGATATTCTGCTTGGATCACCAAGTGCTGAGGTGAGGGTCTTCCTCTGAAAACTTTCTAAATGCTCCTTCTGAAATGTGTATGTTTTGATAATTTCATATGGTCTGAACATAAAATTGTTTTTTGCAAGTATTTCCACAGTTTCATATTTGAACAAATAACCTCTGTAATTGTTAGTAATTCCAGTATCTGGTGTGGGTTGATAGAAAATGCTGTAGTATTACATTTCCTAGGCTTATTTCATCCATGAGATGCACAGGACTGTGCTGTGACTAGCCTAAAGAAAACAGTCCCATTATGGGGACACAAATTCTGTAAAACTAGTACTTCAGGGAAAGTTTCAAGTAACTTTGATTTGGATAAAATTTAATGGATTCTTCTGAACTTTTGAAAATTTATTCCAAGTGTTGGAACCCTCCTAAAATTCATTTGTTCTAATTTAAGATTATCCTGGATATTCTAAAATCTAGAGATTTTTATGCTTCATATGCATCATTTCATCATGTGTCACCTATTTTGCATGAAGTCTNTATTTTATTTATTTTATTTTACTTCATGTCATCTATTTTGCATTAAGTCATTGCGTCCTTCCCCTTGATCTGTATTTATAATTTGTGTTTATCAGAGGTTTTCACTCCGGGATGAACAGGGCTTGTTAAATTTCTAGAAACCCTGGGTGCAGAGCTGATAGCCTGGTTTGCACCATTTCAATGTGCATTTTTTTCTGTTAGATTTCTAACGTAACAGAAGTGTGGGGATGTTTTTCAACCTTTGGGTAACTGCAGGTGTTTGACAGTGACAATGACACTGTTTCAGATTCGTCGCGTTGCCTGCGACCAGTTGTACACCCTGAGCCAGACAGACACATCAGCTCACCCAGATGTACAAAAGCCAAACCAGTTCCTCCTGAGCGTTGTTCTTGGGGCCCAGCTGCCTCTTTGGTCACCAACCAGCATCATGAGAGGAATCAACCAGAGGTAAGTCAGATCTGTGCTTATTGAGGAAGCAAATCTGACACATTTTGAAATAAGCAGCACTGTGGAAGCTCTCAGGAAAAAAGGATTAGCACTTTCCAAGTGTTGGAAGTAGACATTCTGTGATTTCTAGAGTAGTAACTGAGAAGTTAAAGTATGTTGTTGTTTTATTGTCAACTGATAACTAATTAGAAATGCCATGAGACAAGGGAAAAAATCAGGGTTAAATAGGATTCCTAACATGCAGAAGTAGCTGTTGGGAAGGATTTTTTTTTAAAGCTGCAGCATGCAGAATGGTTTTGCTGCTTTGGGTTAGATGGACAGAGCACACAGACTTTAAAAACAACTGCTTAGAGAAAAATTCATGATTTTAAGTATACCTTTCTTCTATTTATACCTGTTTCAGACTTTTGTCCCAGTGTACAGAATATTTTGACCTGAGATGCCAATTACTGGATGACCTGACATGTAAGTATGTGCAGACACCTGATACAATCATTCTGATGGCAGCTTCCAAGCTTGTCTTCCTTCTGTAGAAAAAATGTAGAATTGCCTTCACAGAGGATTTATTATACTTTGAACTCAGTGACCTGCCAGTGTGCTGACTGTCCTGTGCTGGGCTTGGCATGGTCTGTTCTTGGCTTTGGGTAGCTGCAAGGCAGCTCATTCCTTCTGGAAAGTGAACTGAGTGCCTTGTAGGAAGGTTTACTTGGTCCATACTGGGGGCAAAACTAGACCATTACCAAACTGTTTGAAATGTTTTGTATTTATATTCTACATTTCCAAAGCTGCTAATTTTTTCTGAGTTCTCTTTTTTTTTTTCCTTGCAGCATCAGAAATGGAGCAGCTGAAGATAAGCCCAGCTGCCATGTTAGAAGATGAGATTACCTGGCTTGACAATTTTGAGCCCAACCGTACAGCGGAGTGCGAGACGAGTGAGGCTGATAACATCCTGTTAGCAGGACACTTGAGGCTCATCAAGACTCTCCTTTCACTCTGTGGGGCAGAGAAGGAAATGGTTGGTGAGTATTCCTCTTTAAATTGACTAGACCAGTGTGAATTATATTAACACATCACTAGACAGCACATATGAAACATAAGTAGAAGTGATACAGAGCTATAAGGACAGATTTTGGTGGTACCTTTGACATTTGATAAAATATTTGTTGATATGGTGCTATGAAGTGATTTTGTTGTTATGGAACATCTTTTGGCATTTGCAGTGATAGTGTAAGTATTTAACAATAGATGTGGATTGCTGTGTTTCAGGTTCATCTTTGATTAAGCCATTGTTGGATGATTTCCTGTTCCGAGCATCCAGGATTATTCTGAATAGCCATTCCCCAGCAGGCAGTGCTGCAATCAGTCAGCAAGACTTCCATCCAAAGTAAAAATTCTTCTTTTATGTTGAGTTTTGTCTTGGATCTCATGAATGCAAATGTCAGTATTAAATCCTACAGACAGCAGGATTTAATACCAATGGTGAAGCATTTCTCCAGTTTTCTACACTTCCTACATAAATGCCCAAATAGCATTTTATAAGTTTTTGTGTGACCCAATATCCTCGCATTTCCATACTTCAAAGTCTGTGCTTTGTTAGATCAATGATGAACTTCAGGCACAAGTGAATGCTGATTTCATGAGTCCAAAGAATATTCCTTTAGCTCATTACTGCTTGGGAAGTTGGCTAAATTGGAACATGAGCAGGAAATTAACTTCCCAAGCTCCTTGTAAAAGACAATCTTAAAAGTTCCACTACTTTCTTTTTCCCTTCTCCCTACCCATTTTGTAAAAAAACTAACACCAAGCAAGTCTCCTTGTACCTGAGAAAGCTGATACAGCCCAGAATAGATCAACTGGAGAAAAAAGAGTGGGCTTCCTCCTTCCTGTTACAGCTGTTAATGGCTATACAATATCTGAAGGTGTGGTTGTAAATTAGCTCATGTGGAGTTCTGAGCTAATGCAGCTGGACTGTTTGTGTTGCACTGAGTAGTTGGTGTTAGATCAGGCATATCCTCACTGCCTTTCCACAGACCCTAAAGAAGGTTCCAGTGGAGCATTTAAAACCCTGAAATGAGTGGGACTTCATATGCCTTAGTGTTTTGCTCCATTGCAGTTCATCCCAAGCTTGCTCTTTCGTTTGATTAAAGTAAATAAAGCCTTTTTTTTGGCCTTCAGAAGAAAGGGCTGCTGTGTTGAATGATCACTGAGAAGAGCTGGGTGGAAGTGTTTTGTACTGTTCTACAGTGTTACATGATAGAGAGTATCTCTCTGCTTATCCTCAAAAATGCAACCAATTCTGTGTCTTCTTTCAGAGCACCTCCTTTTACTTGCTACTGAATGTTAGCAAGTGTATCCATGTCAGTAAAGGAGGCTTGTTTAAAAGAGTGTTCCTCTTGCCACTCTTCTCATTGGATTCTTCCCCATTCTCCTACCCCCAAGAAAGAAAGAAAAAAAAATAGCACTCTGCAGTCCCTCTGGAGAGTTTTATCACTTAAAGTGCTCTTTGGAACATTAATTGTTGCTTGTTGTGAGTAATACAGCTTTCTGGAATTAGAAATAATTGAGTCATCTAGCCAGTAGGTCTCAGATGTGGTTTTCTTCCCAGGTGCAGTACAGCAGACAGCAGATTAGCTGCTTATGAAGTGCTGGTAATGCTGGCTGATAGTTCACCCTCCAACCTCCAGCTTATTACAAAGGAGCTGCTTTCTATGCACCACCAGTGTGACCCTGCACTCACCAAGGAGTTTGATGTAAGCAAAAAGCCTTTTTTTATTTGTGTTAGCGTGGTTTGGAGTGCTGTGCATGGTTTACTTTGTTGCTTCATTCATGAGATTTCCATGGACTTAGATTTAAAATGACACAAAGTAGCTAAGGGTAAATGCAGATCCATTTGATCTTCCTCCGAAGCAGATACTCCAGTGTGTCTTTGTCTGTTATTATCTGAGTAAGAAAGAAGTATTTCCTAAATATCACAAATTTTATTTATTTTTACATTTTAGGCCATTTTCAACAGTGTTGTACAATGTATTAAATATTTAAATGACCACATACAGTGGTCTTGCAGTTTTCAGAATTTAAATTCCTGGTTCTCCATTAAATTGTTTTTAACAGCTCATATACAAGGGGGAGTGGTTTTAAAGTGAGAAGAGAGTAGGTTTAGGTTACATATTAGGAAGAAACTTCCCTGTGAGGGTGGGGAGGCCCTGGCACAGGGTGCCCAGAGCAGCTGTGGCTGCCCCATCCCTGGAAGTGTCCAAGGCCAGGTTGGACAGAGCTTGGAGCAACCTGGGATAGTGGAAAATGTCCCTGCCCATGGCAGGGGCTGGGACTGGATGAGCTTTAAGGTCCCTTCCAACCCAAACCATCCTGTGATTCTACAATATAAAGGTGGTTATAAAAGCTATAGAATGTTGTTGGAGTCTCATGGTTTTTACAAGTTACTAGGATAAAAAAGTGTATTTGTCATTGTAGTATCTTCCACCAGTGGACAGTCGCTCCATTTCTGGATTTGTGGGACTGAAGAATGGTGGTGCTACTTGTTACATGAATGCCGTTTTCCAGCAGCTGTATATGCAGCCTGGTCTCCCAGAGGTAATTAGTCCAGCACCCAATAAAGACCTCTTTTTGGAATTACTTTCATGTGAACTACTTCATCTTAGCACTATTTGTAAATAAATTGTACCAAAAAAAAGTCAACTGTGTATGTATAAATAGGCACAATAAATATATAAATTTTAAGTTGTAGTGCTGTGTGCCATGACAGTTTATAGTAATAATTTTACCAAGAACCGAGTTAATAAGGTTATTTGTTTCCTTCCAGGCCTTGCTTTCCATTGATGATGATACAGACAATCCTGATGACAATGTGTTCTATCAAGTTCAATCTCTTTTTGGTCATTTGATGGAAAGCAAGCTACAGTATTATGTACCTGAAAACTTTTGGAAGGTATTGCATCTTTTTGTTTAGAATCTATAGCTTTTCTACTTAAAAAGTAATAATTTTTTCAGCCTTTTCTCATTCTCATTATTGAATTTATAAAGTAAGTTCTAATTCAAAGAAAAACAAATTTATATAAAAAAATCAATTTTCTTAGTGATATAGGTATGAAACAACCACATTTTAACATATATTTATACTTTACATAGATTTTCAAGATGTGGAATAAGGAACTTTATGTTAGAGAGCAACAGGATGCTTATGAATTCTTCACCAGTCTTATAGATCAAATGGATGAGTACCTCAAGGTAAAAACCTCAGCAATTTCTTTTCTGGTTCATATGCATATCCTTCGTACCTTTTTTCTCTTTTTGCTTTGATCTTTAGAAAAGAAGGCAGAGAGCCATTTGGCTTCTTTTATAATCTGCACAGTATTCAGAAGTTTAAAATTCCTACTGATTTCTTGGTCTTCCATCCTGCAATATATCCAACTGATGTCTAATTTTACATCTCCAACAGAAAATAGGAAGAGACCAAATATTTAAGAATACTTTTCAAGGAATCTTCTCTGATCAGAAGATCTGCAAGGACTGTCCTCACAGGTAATGTCACATTTAGTGCATCAATTACCAAGTTATGTGCTCCCAGAACTATAAATATGTAGGTCAGAGTAGCACTGAAAGTAGACAAATGCCCCTGTGAGCATCACAGCTGTGATAGCTGTGGGATAAATGCAATATTCTTTCCTAAGCATATTCTTGTTCCTGCAAGCTGGGTAAGTTTACTCTGTTCTTCTGAATTTAGGTATGAGCGTGAGGAAGCCTTCATGGCTCTCAACCTTGGTGTGACTTCATGTCAAAGCCTGGAAATATCACTGGATCAGTTTGTTAGAGGAGAGGTTCTGGAAGGAAGCAATGCATACTACTGTGAAAAGTGCAAAGAAAAGGTATTGATTCTTAATTTTTGAGAAGGAAGATTCATGTGCAGTTTAATGTTTTCTAAGCATTGCATGGTCGTGGAAGCCATGCTTAGATGCTGCTCACTCTTGCTACATTGAAGACAAAAGGTTCAATGCATGTAAACTAAAAATTTAGGGGGTTGGCAGGTTGATAAAGCATTTTGTAACATATTGAGATGTATCCCAGTCATCCCCTGCTTCCCGTGGCTGGGTTTTCATTGTGAATCTCTAGCAGGATGCTGCAGGTGGCCTGGGGTTTCAGATAGAGGTGATGTTCTTGTTTCTTTTTAAGAGAACTACAGTGAAGCGCACCTGCATTAAGGTCTTACCAAGCCTGCTGGTGATTCACCTGATGAGATTTGGCTTTGACTGGGAGAGTGGCCGTTCTATAAAATATGATGAACAAATAAGGGTAAGAAAAATTTCTTTATGGTGCTTTCCCCAGCTACTTCGTGTAGTGGACTCTTGTTCTTCCTATTCATTTTTTCCTTCTTTTCCTCACGTTTTGGTACAGGAATTTTAAGTATGTGATACACTTACAACATGGTAGTGCTACAGAAAATAAGTGGTTTTTCTTAGAGCTTTCCTTGTTTGCAAGATTCTCAGGGTCCTTTCAGAAAGCAAGACAAAAAACCTCCTTAAAGAGAGTTTATTATTTAACTTCTGTGTAGTAAGCATAAGAAGTGAAGTTCCATGTTTTCCTTTGGTGTTCCCAATGTGGGAAGTATTAATATAATTCTCATAAAGTTACAGCCAGCGTGTACACACTGCAATGTCTTGATTAATCTGAAATACCTCTTCAAACAGTTTCCCTGGATGCTGAACATGGAACCTTACACTGTGTCAGGGATGGCTCGTCAGGACTCATCCTCAGAAGTGGGGGAAAACGGCAGGAACACAGACCAGGGAGGAGGAGGCTCCCCGAGGAAGAAAGTTGCTCCTACAGAAAACTACGAGCTCGTTGGTGTGATTGTCCACAGCGGCCAGGCACACGCAGGGCACTACTACTCCTTCATCAAGGACAGGAGGTAGTGGGCAGGAAGGTTCATGGGGGAGGTTTGAGAGCTGTCTAAAGACTTCTTGTTCTGGAAAGGTGCATGGAGCCATTCAGAGCTCTGCTGGAACCACTCTTCCCTTTCTCAACACCTATCATAAAGCAATGGCACCATAATATGGGATATCGTAGCATAAAATTCTCATTAATTCTTATATACCCTGTGTTGCAGTTTGAGGGCTTCCTGTGACACTGAGTTGCAGGTGATGTGTTTCTCATAGTTTTAATCAAGGTTATTTTTTTTAAATGCAACTTTGACATCAATTGAACTAAGCTTTCTTCTTGCTGTCAAAACAAATGGGAGTTCAGGCTTGTCACTTCTAGGATATTCAGGGTGGTTTGTTTTTTTTACTGAGACAATCAAGTAACTTTGTTTCTCTTGTGTTTATGTTCTGTTTTGATCACAGAGGATGTGGAAAAGGAAAGTGGTATAAATTTAATGACACCGTTGTTGAAGAATTTGATTTGACTGATGAAACGTTGGAATATGAATGTTTTGGTGGAGAGTACAGACCAAAAGTCTACGATCAATGTAAGCAGCAGTACAGACTGATTTACAATAGCTTCATATTTCATACTGATTTCAGTAGCAGTAGAGCTTAGTGCATTATATGTACTTAGAGTTACTTGAGCTAATAATCCTTCTGAAGCATTTTTTTCCCTAAAGCCTTCCCCTTTACTGAAGGACATAAAAGCTTGTGTATGGCCTAATATGAATTGAACCATATTCCCTGTTGTCCAGCACTTAAAAGCAGAGATTGAAAAGCAAAATAGCACCTTGCTAAAACAGTTTAAAACAAACCCCAAGCAATCACAAAACAGTCCTTATTTTAGACTAGTGAGAATGACTGCATAGAACACGGTGTGGCATCATATTGTTGAGCTTTTCAACACTTTAAGGACTTTATTCCAAGTACATTTCCAATATGCACCTGTTTCATAATTCAGAACTTTAATCACTGACACAGACTAACGTTTTGATCTAACAAATTTATACTGCTGCAGGTTATATTACTCGTACCCCCAGTTTTGCTTGCATATAGGAATGGGAAAGGTACTGAACCTTCAAGGGCTTTCATGGAGTGGCTTTTTCCCCACAGCAAATCCCTACCCCGACGTGCGCCGGCGCTACTGGAATGCCTACATGCTGTTCTACCAGAGGGTGTCTGACCAGAACTCTCCTGTCCTGCCAAAAAAAAGCAGAGTCAGTGTCGTGCGTCAGGAAGCTGAGGACCTCTCCTTGTAAGTTCCACTTGTATCCATAAAGGTTTCTCTCATGTTTGTATCTAAACTTCTCCCCCACAACTAAGAATTGAATAGGTCCTGTCCAGCAAAGCAATATATTGAGCCTTCTGTTGTTCTGGGTTGGTTTTTAAGCTGCTTGTTTAACTACTACTCTTGCAGCAAGTTCAAGCTGACTGACAGCTTCAAGAAATATTCAGGCTGTCATCAAATTTGCCTTAAGATCATGCTGGCTGCACTGGTATTTTCTACCTAAACTGTAGATTTGTTGTAGGCTTTCATTATTCACCTTCAGCTTGTTTATATTGCAGATCTGCTCCTTCTTCACCAGAAATTTCACCCCAGTCATCACCTCGACCACACAGGCCCAACAGTGACCGTCTCTCCATCTTGACTAAGCTGGTTCGAAAAGGAGAAAAAAAGGGACTTTTTGTAGAGAAAATGCCTGTACGGATATATCAGGTAGAGCACCCTGAAAGTGGCAACTAAATTCTGCTCATGTAACATTTGAGCTCATAGCGAGAGAAACACAGGAACTTTTAAAGGTTACCTCGAAGTAATTCCCTTGTAGCAAAACTAGAATGCAATTCTGGATTCTGACACAAAGTTGCTAACAAGCTATTTAGTGATACATTATTGTAAGTTTTGCTGTACCTTCTCACAAAATTGGCCCATCAATTCTTTGCTTTGAAGCAACTGCAGGCAGATGAATCAAACATGAGATCTGGCAGCAGTCAGCACGCAGGCAGGGAGACACAACAGCAGAGAAGGTGCTTCATTTGGAGTGCACTTGAGGAGTAATGGAGATGATGGCAAATTACAGTCATCCTCAAGTTCTTGAGTTCACAAGAATGCAGAAAGAGGAGGAGCAGTGAAGAGAGCCTGCATCACACACACAGGAAGAATAAACTCTCCAAGTTGTGTCTGGCCCTCCACATGGGGTCTTTCAGGGCATTAACAGTCACTTTGGGCATTCTTGTATCTGAGATTGTATAATCACAATGAACAGAACTTGGCTCAAATTTTCTGAGAGTCTTTCAGCAAAATCTCATTTGAAAAAAAAAAAGGGCTTGGCATTTAAATACCTTATTGTGACTGCAGCTTGTAATTACACCAGGGCTCCTTGCTCTCTGCATCTGAATTTGTTAGGCAAGCCTTTCTGGTTTGAGGCATGTTCTCTTGGTTTTTTTATGAAAAACAAGCAAAAAGTAGAACTTATCTGTAATTTCTTCCTCTTCTCCCTTAATGGCCAAATGATTAAGCCCCTTGTCTGTTGTTTTGTAATACCTTTGAAAGAAGACCACTGGTAAATGGAAATTTCCATTTGAAAATGGAAAATTGTTTTGTAATATCTTTGAAAAAAACCCATTTATATCAAATCTTCTAAGTCTCCTGTATGTAGTTTCCTCTCTGCTGAAGTAGTGATTCAGAAGGAAACAGAATAAATTTGACACTGATTTTTAAACACCACACATTTACATAAGAGATTAAGTTTTAGTTTAGAAAAATGTATTTTGACAACATTTTTTATTTTTTTGCCTTCTTTTATAGATGGTGAGAGATGAAAACTTGAAATTTATGAAGAATAGAGATGTATACTGTAGTGACTACTTCAGTTTTGTTCTGTCATTAGCTTCCCTGAATGCTGTAAGTACTTGGATTTTAATCTTAGAATGTTCAAAATATGTTGGGTAAAATGTCACAGAAGCTATTTGGGTCAAACCAGGAAAATTGGAAGAGAAGGTTTGACATGATTTTGTTTTTCCAGACAAGCAATTCCTTGTTTCCAGTAATTTTTGATGCTGATAATAATACCTGTATCAAAGCAAACTCCAGCCTCCTCTTCTAGTACTGGGAGAAACATAATTTTGCCACAGTAAAATTGATTTCATAAACTATACCTTTTATAATGATGCAAACTGAGCTCTAGAGGGACAGAAATCCCTCTCCATATGGAAGGTCCAAAAGTTGGTGTTAATTACCTCAAAGTTGATAGAGTTTAATTGGAAATAGTTTTCTTAATTAAGTTTTTCTAAATGGAGTTGTAAACAAGCAGCATTTATTAAATTTTTGCAATCCACAGATCTAGCTGGCCTTAGAGCAAGTTTGCTCCTGTTTTAGCATATTTATTAAGTAGCACAGTCAGCACTGGAGTCTGACTTAGCACAGAAAAATGCTGTGGTTTGTTTTTTCCAAGTGAAGCAAATAACTTGAACGTGTTGATGTGTTTAAGAGACAGCATGTGTGCTGCAGGCACACTTCTGCTCTGGAGTAAATTGGCTATTTCTTTCAGACTAAGGTAAAGCACCCCTATTATCCCTGCATGGCAAAGGTGAGCTTACAGCTGGCAGTCCAGTTCCTCTTCCAAACCTATCTCCGAACCAAGAAGAAACTCAGGTAAGGCAAACAAGAAACAAGGTTTAGGTTTTGGAGGTGTTTTTTCTCCTGGATTACTGACAGCTGTCCTTGTTGTGTTGAAGGGCTGATACAGAAGAATGGATTGCCACTATAGATGCACTGCTCTCCAAAAGCATTGATGCTTGTCAGTGGTTGGTTGAGTATTTCGTTGGGCCAGAGGGCCGGGAGCTTGTAAAGTAAGTTCTGGAAATCCTGTCTGAGGTGTTTTGTGTCTCATGTATGGATAGAGCTTCATAATGACATCATCTGGCCTATACTGATGTATTCCTAAAGAGTTGACTGTTTAAACAGACATTTCAGATAAAACTCTTAAGTGATTATTTCTAGTATTTCCTTTGTGCAGCTTTCTGAGTAATTCTGAAAATCAAATTAGATAGTGTGGTGTACATGGAGGAGGATGCAGGTGTTGAGTTCAGTGGAGTGGTTTAAAATGGTTATAAGTTTGTTAAGTCAGTCCTGCAAGTGGTGGGGAAGGAGCACATGGCTAAAGTGCTTGGAATAAGTTAAATACTTACCTGAAAAAGATCACAGATAAACTGGAAAGATTTTTTTTTCTTGCCAAGCTGAGGATCAGCTAATAGGTGTTTTGAAAACAAATTATTGGAGATCTGACATGCTGAAAGAAATGTGTCATTGTAAAGAAAATGTTATCTTTTAATTTGCATTGAAAAGCTATCCTATGAGAGCTTTTAGAGCTTTTTTCTTATTTGAATGAATAAATATGTAAATAGGGGTATTATAGGCCTTACGAGTGTCAAGTGTGTGAATATGAGTTAAAGCTTACCCACTAAAGTACAATACAAAATGCACCTGGACTATTATAAATACTAAACACCACATTTAATCACAGCAGCTGTGTGTACACGTTGATTCCAGTTCTCTTTGCAGCCTCACCTTTTGTCTTGCAGGACTTTCCTCCTGGAATGCAGCGTGAGGGAGGTGCGAGTTGCTGTGGCCACCATCCTTGAAAAAACCCTCGACAGTGCCTTGCTTTATCAGGAGAAGGTCAGTGAGTGTCACCTCCTCTCCAAACATCCCCTTGCTTGCCCCTCCCTGGTGGCTCTTGCTCTGTTTGCAGGCAGAGCTGATCCTGGTTGTAGCTCTTCATTTCTGGAATAGGTTAAATCCCATTTCTTCCTGCCCAGGAGGTATTTGAAATACTTTGGGTTTTTAAGCAGTAGGCAGCTCTTTATATTCAAAATCTTTTATTTTTTTTTTTACAGTTAAAAACTCTACATCAGTTACTGGAGGTGCTACTTGCTCTGCTGGATAAAGATGTACCTGAAAACTGTAAAAACTGTGCCCAGTACTTTTTGCTGTTCAATAACTTTGTACAGAAGGTAAGAAACCATTGTTTGCTCATGGCTATTTAAATTTTAAAGGACAGTTATAAAGCAGCTAGTGATCCTTATTCATAGGAGGGTTAGCAGCACAATGAAACTCAGAACTTTTATTAGGAGTAATTGGGGTTGATTTGTTTTGTTTTTTAAGTAAATGGCTGTCAATAGTAGGTTAGGATAAAATCAAACAAAAATATATCAGTGAACTATACCAATGGAAACAATCATTTTTACATTCTGAATTTTGGTTTTCTGTTTTGAGGGGGTGTATAGGGCTGTTCTTTAAAAAAAAAATTATATATATGTATATATTTTTAAAAATCCAGCATTCAGGATTTTTGTCCCATAAGAGGGAGCAGGATAACTGACTGAATTATTTCCATTTCTCTATTCTTTTTGCCTTTTTGGTTTTTTTTGTTTCTTTTAAGACATTTATTGTGCGTTTGCTGATTCTGGTCTGATTTATGTAACGTGCTGTGTAGAATGAAGACAGCTCTTTACCAGTTTACCTTATTGTGTTGTAATTTTATGGGGGTTTTGGTGTGGAAAATGCAAGTTTTAGCCTGTGCATTTTACTTTTGAGCACTGACTCTTCACCTGCACAGGAGGGTAACTTGTTTTTGTCTCCACAGCAGGGAATCAGGGCTAGCAGTCTTCTCCTCAGACACTCTGCCCTGAGGCACATGGTCAACTTCCTCCTCGGCCCCAACCGCCAGAGCAACCAGGTACCGTTGTCTTGTGCTGGGCTTTCTCCATCCCCCCCTTTTTTATGATGTTTAAATTATGAATAAATACTTTTCATGTGGTAGAACAGACAAATCCTTGGATTTTTCTATAAACCTCATGCAAGTGTGAGCCCACCTATGTGTAGCTGGCATGGAAATAACTGTTTAGGCAGAAGTGAGCATGATGTTTTTGATGATAACAAAACTTTTACCCACTCCAAAGTATTAGACTGTGGTGGTGGACTGGAAGAACGTTGTTTTGGCTTAGCAAAGTTGATTAAGTAAACCAGAGCTAATTAAATCTCTCTTTGGCTCAAGCAGAACCGCAGGTGGAGTTCAGCACAGGCACGTGAGTTTGGATATCTTCACAACACTGTAGCACTACTTGTCTTGCACTCTGACGTCTCCTCACAAAGAAATGTTGGTAAGAATTGTGTTTTTGTCTTTTGGTGACTTGGCATTCCAATTACATTGACTGGGAGAAACTTAATATCAGTGAGGAAAATACAGTAACTTCCAATTTAAGGCAGTAATGGTTAGTACATGTTTGATTACTTCTGATTTTGCTGTAAATGTATTGAGAGGCTGTGGCAAACAGTATTTGGAGGGGGCTGGATTAGGATAAAATAAACTAAAATACACCAGCAAACTATACCAATGGAAACTGTCATTTCTAGAATCTAAATTTTGGTTTTCTGTTTTGAGGGGGTGTATAGGACTGTTCTTTAAAAAAAAATTATGTGTATGTATATATTTTTAAAAATCCAGCATTCAGGATTTTTGTCCCATAAGGGAGCAGGATAACTGACTGAACTATTTCCATTTCTCTATTCTTTTTGCCCTTTTTTTTGTTGTTTGTTTCTTTTAAGACATTTATTGTGCATTTGCTGATTCTGGTCTGATTTATGTAATGTGCTGTGTAGAATGAGACAGCTCTTTAGCAGTTTACCTTATTGATCTTTGTTGTAATTTTATTGGGATTTTGGTGTGGAAAATGCAGGTTTTAGTCTGTGTATTTTACTTTTAAGCTACTGAATAACAAACAATTAAACACTCTACTAGTTACTTCTTACAAGAGGCAGAAATATCCAAATAAAGATGATAAAGGAATAAGTTAAAATCTTCAGGTTCCTGAAGCAGGAATTTGAAGTTGTCTTTTAGAAGAATAACTTAATTTCTGTCTAGGGTTGAAAGCAGTCAAAAATGAGAAAGTATCAGGAGAATTAGAAACTCTATGAATATGATGAATGTGCAGAAGTGATTGGGAGTAAAACTAAGGCTCAGAGTACTGATAGTCTGTGGACATTTTGCTTTGACCTTCCTGCAGTTCCTTTGTCTGCTGTCACTAAAGTAAGCGACACTTCAGATTTGTTACTTGGAGTGGTAGCACACCAGCTATAAACTAGTTGAGATGAGTGCCATGAGGGATTTCGTGGTGCCAAATGAGCAGCAGTGTCTTCAAGGTGTGTTAGAACAAACTAATCTATGAGTGGATTGTTTTTGTATTTGCTATTATAGCTCCTGGTCTCTTTAAGCAGCGTCCACCTCTCAGCATCACCGCTTCAGGGCCACTTCTGGCACTCCATGAAGAAGTGGAAGCCTTGTTATTCCTGTCTGAGGGAAAACCCTACTTAATGGAGGTACCTGTTCTAAATTCTGCCCTCCTTGAACCTAAAAGCTGGTCTGATGTACTCCTTTGACTTATCCTTACATAAAAAATACTGAATATTCAGAAGCAGGCAGCAGGAGAGTATGTGGTTATTTTAAGCCTAAACAAGAAGGCACCTTTACTTTCTTGACCTGTTCATATTCTAGTACACCCCTAAGCTTTGAGGTCTGGTTTTAAGCACAGTCTGCTTTTATGCACAGTTTACAAAGGCTTGTGCAGCTTTTTACCATGTCAGATGCAGGTGCTACCTTGAGTTGCTCTGACATCGTGGATGCTGCTTGACCAGCCCCTTGGAGGCGGGCAGCAGGAGCTGAAGGAGGGCTGTGAGGGCAGGAGTTCAGCAGGCACTGGGGAAAAAGAGCTCCATCCTTCCTGGGAAGGACAAAGAGCGTGTTAGGGAGTTGTTTTGAGGGAGGCAGCCTGTGCAGTGTGTGAGGCTGTGCTGTGCCCGCAGGTGATGCACGCGCTGCGGGAGCTCACGGGCTCGCTCTCGGTGCTCATGGAGATGGTGGTGTACTGCTGCTTCTGCAACGAGCACTTCTCCTTCACCGTGCTGCACTTCATCAAGGTACACACTCAAACAGGACCAGCCTTTCCCATTAGTGCTTCCTTCAGGCTTTGGTCATCCTCGTGCGTTGTAACAGCACTGCAGAACAGTCAGTGCGGTTTGTTGGATCTGCGGGGGTGTTGGGGGTTAGGTTTTCTTAGGCCTTTCTGTTTAAATTAATAAATTTTCAATAATCTGTAAAGCTGTCTTGGAATTCTTTGTTTCATCGGTGTATTTTGCTATTAAGTAACTTTTTTTCTTACACGCAGACTCAACTGGAAACTGCTCCACCTCATGAACTGAAAAACATATTCCAGTTACTCCATGAGATCCTGGTAGGTGAAGGGTAAAGACTTAGACAGGATAGATTTTGTATCGACGTGTAATGAAAAAAGTCAGGACTGCATTGATAATTTCGACATCCACACCTATTTTAATCCTTCAGTTTGAAGTTTTATTACTTCCTAAATTTCTGTCTTGATAATCCAGTGACACTTGAAACTTCACAGTCTTGTTTTGCATGTTGGGGTGGTTAAAACCTTTCCATAGAAACCTTTCCACAAGTTACCTAAGTTGATATTTTTCTTTCCTAACAGGTTATTGAAGACCCATTACAAGTAGAGCGCATCAAATTTGCCTTTGAAACTGAAAATGGATTAATAGGCAAGTAAGCCAGTGGGTGAACACTCCTGCCTCCTGCTGACCTTGATGGTGGTGGTGGTTCCTGCCATCTCCTGGTTCCTAATCCTCCTAAACTGTTCTACCTCTCAGGGAAAAAAACTTGACACATTCGATTTAGCCACTGTCACTCCAAGAAATGCTCTAAGAAAATCCAAATTAAGCATTGGAATATTATGGTGACAGCAAACTGAAAGGAATTGAACTGGGAAAGTGAGCTACCTTATTTAAATAAGGGGCAGATCAGGCTGTATGTGAAGTGGAAGGGAAGAAAGGTACCTTTGATTACCATGATAGAGGAACTGTATGAATCCTGAGACCTTAAAATTAATTTTAATTTCCTACACAGCTCAAGAAATTGTCAATCTTTTTGTTTTGTCAGCATCCTAAGTACCTAAAAAGAAACTGGTTCAGTTGCTTGCCCTGCTAACTGCAGTAGAGCCTCACAGTGGGGCAGGTGGTTCCCACCAGTTGCTGCTCATACAAAGTGTTGTCTCTCCATTTGATACAAAACTTTACTGAAGTGAAGTTACTGAAGCATTCAGAAGCAACAGAAAAATCCCAGAAGTAATGAGAGCTTATTTCATGTGCACTAGGAGAAGAGGCTTTTGTGTGTAAATGAAATGTGGGGTAACACAGAGAGCACCTCTGATGGGTTAGTGCAGCTTGAGCAGCTCTTTCATGGCTGTTTGGGTGAGGAGCTGCTTCAGATTGTGGCTTTCACCTTCAGTTATTTTGGATTCTGTTTAGTGAGAAGGAATATTTAGCTTTGTTCTTTATTTCTCTTGTCAGTGCTCCCCTGTTTAGTAGTTTCCATATATGGCTGATGGAAGAGAAGGAAATAGGCAGCAGTGTAAGAGAATAGCTAAGTGATTATTTTAATTTCTGGGTAAATTGGTCCCATTTGGACCAATTCTATGCTGTAACTTGGGCAATACATGACCTTTTTTTCCTCTGCAGAGGAGAAATGCAAGTGTTCAATTGGATTTTTATGTTGAAGGCTTCAAGAACTACCCTGAGATTTGGGAGTGAAAGTTGTAGTTTTATCCTGAAGTTTCCTCACAACAGCATTGAACAGCATCCCTCACATTGACTAGTTTTAATCCAAGAAAGGGAAATCAGCAAATAATAGGTTTTGGTGGTCCTTAATAGGATGTTTGTGCATAATTTGCAGTACAGCAGTGCTGTAATTTTAATCATCTGCTCTGCTTCAACAGTATTAAAACTGGCAATTTGCAGTTCCCCAGCAATTTTTTGCCAGCTTTGGAGGTTTCAGTACAGTGTTCTTTGCTGACTGCCATGGACAGAGCAACTTTTGAGTAGCAAATCTGATTGTGGCAGCTCCGTGGAAATCTTTGTGCTTCTCCTCAGTCAAAGAATTTTGTTTAAAGAGGTGGGAATTCGTGGTATAGAAAACTTCCTGCTAGGAATGGCCTGGGGTTTTGCCCGAGTCTCCCATGGAACAGTTTCATGGCTGTTGAATTCTGCTATGCTTGTTTATGTGAAGAAGCTTTAAACATTCCTCTAGCTTTGCAAACTTTGATCCAGGTGCAAGCTGGTGATCTGGTTCATTTATGGGGGTTTCAGACAATTTTTTTTTTCCTTCAGACAAATGTAACCATAGTGATTATCTAACATAGAATGGATTATAGGGGAAGAAAAACTGCATTAGGGCTGTTTAAAATTCAGGTACTGCATTTGAAAGATCAAAGTGAAAATGCAGCAGTTATATTTTTAATCCAATAGAGTTGTGGAAGTACTCAAGACTGCCAGCACTACAGCAGTGTGTTTAACACAAATTCTCCTGCTTTCATCTGTAGAAACAAATTCTATTCCCTAACTTAAATTTTTAGCTTCATCTTTGTTTTCAGACTAGCTGGTACACAGAAATATGGATTGTGGTTTCTAATCCATGTGTTTCTCCCCACAGCCTTGATGCACCACAGCAACCACGTGGACAGCAGCCGTTGCTACCAGTGTGTCAAGTTCCTTGTTACTCTGGCTCAGAAGTGAGTACTGAAGGTGTCAGAGTTTATCCTCATCCCTGCCTCAGGCCCCTCTGGGACTCTTATAAAACCTACTATTCCTCTATTCCTATTTTTGATCAGTTTTATCCTTTGTTACTGGTGCTCAAAGGTCTTGGTAGTACATGTGCCAATATGAAGTGAAATCTTTACTGGTTGGTACCTGAAGGGATTTCTCAGGTAACAAATGATAATTGCTGTTTATAAAGGAAAAAGGTCGTTCTGCAGAGCAGGAGTCTGACATTAACACTAGATAAACATAGGGAAACTGTCCCAGATTTTTCAAATATTATAATTCCTGAATTCTCTTTGTTTAGAACTTGGCATATGTCCCAATAAAGCATAATTCTGAAATATGTGAACCTGTGGGGTAGACTGCTTTGAGTAAATTTTACTAGACATTATTGCTCTTGCTAGTTCAATTAACAACAGGGCTGTAGAGTTTAAGTCAGTTTGCAGTGATTACAGTGCACACAGAGGGCAGCAGTGCAAAGAGAGAGGAGTCTTTGTATTTTTTTTTGGTGTTGGCCAGAATGCCTTGTTCCTGACTAATGAATATCATTTCAATTCCCAAGGTGCCCTACTGCAAAAGATTACTTCAAGGAGAATTCCCACCACTGGAGCTGGGCTGTGCAGTGGCTACAGAAAAAGGTAATTTGGCTGTAAGAGGGAAATTGTCACTGGTTTGCAACAATAATCGTGGATGGATAATCTCCATCCTCTGCATGGCTTTCTCAGATGGCTCTAAAGACAAAATACAAGCTACTTCATTTTTTCCAAGGACAACTTGGATGCGGCTAAATCTGATGCAATGCCAGAACTTCAGCAGCCCCCCACGTGTTCCAGCCATAAATGCATTTACAGTGAATAAAACCAAGTGTGAATGGTTGCAGTGATTATTCTTTGCTGTGTGGGAAGCTTTCAGTGCCACTGTATTCGTGTTAGAAGGCTTCAGTTTTTTAAAAAAGCAGTTTTCCATTGCCTGTGTGTTGATGCAGGAGAATGTTTAAATGATTGGATTCCTTACAGAATCATCACAGCTTTGCACAAAGCACAGCTGTTGACTGATACAGCTTCTCCTCCCACACGTGTAGTGTTTGTTCTTCTCTCTAAGTTGAACATAATTTGGCCAACATATATTTCATAAATATCCAAGGACACTTTGGAAACTTGAAGCTCAGCAGAAGCTGGTTGCTGGATTTCAGCTAGAGGGACAATAACCTTTGTGGCTGCATTTAAAGTGTCTGTGCCCCAGATCTCCAGCTCGTTGCCACAGCATTCAGGGATCTTGTTCCAGCCTTAGTTCACACCATCACAAATGGTTGAGGCTTTACACAAATAAAAATCAAGTGGCAAATTTATGGCTTTCTTGGCTTTTTATGCAGATGTCTGAACATTACTGGGCTCCCCAGAGTAACGTGTCCAATGAAACCTCCACTGCAAAAACCTTCCAGCGCACTATTTCAGCACAGGTATGTGGCAGTCCTGGCAGAAATGTTAAACTTGCTTGCTTCTTTTCCTGGAAGCATCTTTAGGTTTGGCAGCTTTAGTCACCACCCCTGGAAGTGTTCAAAAAAGATGTGAATACAGCACTTGAGGCCATGGTTTAGTGCTGAAGATGGTGGTGGTGCTGGGCTGGCAGTTGGGCTTAATCTTAAAAGGTTTTTTCCAACCTTAATGATTCTGTGATATTCCAGTGTACTTCAGGCTGCTTTTTGCTTTAGAAGCTCAGGCCCTGTGCTTATTCCTGAAAAAACTAATCCTTGAGTGAACACTCACAATTACCTGTGGTGATTTGGCTGTCTCACTACAGCAACTATTGTTGTTTTAAAATAATAATAATAAAATAATAAAAATTTTAGAAAATTAATAATTGTGAAGTGAAGGGATCACCATGGCCCCTGACCCTCTCTTGGGGTGTTTCCAACTCAGGACACTCTGGCCTATGCCACAGCCCTGCTGAATGAGAAGGATCAGTCTGGAAGCAGCAATGGGTCAGAAAGCAGCCCCGCCAACGAGAATGGAGAGAGGCACCTGCAGCAGGTAAAGGAAGGGCAGGTTCACCCTCTGCTGTGGCTCTGTGGGGCAGCTGCTCCCTGGGGCTCGGCTCAGAACCATCACTGACCATCACACAACAACTGTGCACCTTGCAAAAGTAACTGTGTCCTTCTCTCCCTGTCCCTTGTGTGTTGAAAGGGCTCAGAGTCTCCGATGATGATTGGGGAGCCTAAAAGTGACCTTGATGATGTTGACCCTTAGAGGAGATCCCTGTGAACACAAGAACCAACTCAAACGTTCAATGCCTGGTACCTACTGGAACTGGAGTCGTGTTGCTTATGCCATTGGAAGTCTGGGGGAGCAGTGGCTTTGCAGGACCACAGGAGATGCTGGAAGAGGTTGTTTCCCTGGAAGATAAAAGCATTTTTTAGCCATGAAGGCTTCAGATCAACAAATGCTCTAGAAAACTGCATCTTCACCTGCAGTAGCTTGTGACAGTCCAAAACACCGAAACCAAGTTTGTCAAGAAGATTTTATCAAATACACAAACGCTAGTGGTTGAATTTTTATGTGAACATTAAATGAGTGAATGTAAAACTGTTGCTTTTCTGTGATGCTGCAAAAAGAAAAAAATTCTTTTGGTTTTTATACAGGAAAAAAATAAAAGAAACAGACTGCCCTTATGTATGGAGGGCAAATTTTTAATCTTTCTGATAATATTGAATAGAAATATTCAAATTTCTGTAAAGATGTGTGATGACTTACATTTCATTGTAAAATATTAGTTAAAGAATGGGTTTACATAAGGACTTCTGTATTTAATATGTCTCCCTGCTAATTTGTAAAGCTCTTGATGAGAAAGATCAGCAGGATTGCTCTGTAAGAAGAGTGATTCCTTACAGAATGATTTGGTAAAGGAGCTCTGGAATGAGTCATCTTTCCCGGTACCCTTCCAAAAACCCTTCAGACAACTGGGAAGGGCAGTAAAAGAAAAGCTTTGTTCTCTAGGTATGCAAGCATTTATTATTCAAGGATGTTGGTAAATTTAAAAAAAAAAAAAAAAGTTAATGAGTAGTTTAAAAGAAAAAAAGCACTTTAAGAAGGAATTCTGTTGCAGTTTTACTCATGAAATTTTTTTAACCTTTGGAGACATATTGAATAAAATGTAGTCTCAGTCACGGATCTGCAATCACTTGCTTATGCTTTGAAATTACTGAGAAAGTTGGTATTGGTTGTATATGATGAATAATTCCTTGAGTGAGCTGGGAACACTGTTGTGCAGATTTTATAGCAATTTTAACACGGGGAAAGAAAGAATTGGCTTTGTTTGTATTTTCACTTGACCAGGCAACGTTTAAAATATCACAGCTCTTTTAATTTGCTCACAAATAACTGGAAACCAGTTGGGATGATTTGAGCATAGTTTTGTTTTCTATGTCAAGTGCAGTTCAGTGATTTCTGGCTCTGGATTCAAGCTTCTTTTGTGCCAACTAACTTCATCTTTTGTACATTTTGTGTTTGTCACATTTTCTGCACTGCTTTTTGCCTTTATTTATGGATTCTGCCTTACTTTAAAAAAATTATATAAACAAACATGCACAGAAACGGGGGACATCTTAAGGAGTGCCTGGGTACCTCCAGAATAGACAAATTTGCCAAGTTAAAGGCACAACCAGCCAAAAAGTGCCTTTTTTTGTTCCTTTTCACACGCTGCTGCCAAAACACGGAGCAGCAGACAGCTTTTCACTGTTGTGCACTAATATTGAAAGTAACCAGTCATTTCACTGTTGGAAGTAACCACGGGATGTGATGTCAGCTGTACAGCTTTATAACTTATTGCAGGGTAGGAGAGCGGGCATCACGGATTGCAGGGGCAGGGGGCACCCTGGTGCATCTCTCACCTTCCTTCCTTCAAACAACGTCTTCATAGACACACGGCAGAGTTAGCATTTTATAAATGTTTCTGATGATGTGCTGGGACATTTTAAATGTGATGTTTTAAATTAATTGTGAATAAATCATTTCTTACGGACACCCCCTCCTTCCTTCCCCCACCCCCAAATACTTTGGTCATGGGTCATGAATCTTCCCAAGGAGTCAGGACACGGCGGTGATGGGAGAAGCTGGTCGTGTTCCTGTGGGTTGGCACCACTTGTCACTTCAGGTTCCTGTTATTTCCTATGGAAACAACATCCTCGATAGCCTCAGGCCCAGGGAAGCATTGGTGGGAATTGCATCAGGATGGCTCATCACCACTGTATGCTTGAAACCAATACAAACTTTTTCACGGTTCTGCTCACGCTTGTACAAAGTCAGTGGTTATAATTTGCAATAAGATGATACTTGGTCACTTATTTTTGTTTCCAGCTGCTGTCATTTGAACCTGCTGAAGATTATTTTTTGGAAAATAGAGTTCAACAACAAAAAAAAAAAAAATACAACTAGTTTTTGTGTAAATTGTGATGCATTTATATGTTGTAATTTTTACTGCCAATCTTTTTGGATGAAAATGTTTTTATACAGCTTACAAAATGTTCAGTGAGGAGCAGCCACAGCCTGCCTGTGAGCACTCGGGGAGATATTGTCCGATTAATGCGTAGACATTTGGCACTGGAAAAATAGGCAGTCTTGATGAACAGTCTTGGGATTCCTGGTCAATGGAATAAAGTTATTCCTTTCACAGAAAACTAGTGTAATCTGTAGACTGTGCACATGCTGCTACACCCTTGTCTTGCTGATCCTCTTACCCTGAACCTCCTTGGTTCATCTGCAGATGCTGAGCTCCCCGAGGGTGCCCTGATTGCCATTTTGGCTCCTGGCCAGAGTAAATGGAGGCAGCTGAGCGGCCCTGGAGCTGCCCTGCTGTACATCCTCCTGCCAGGGCGTGTGCTGGGGCTCTGTCACATCCGTATCTCTGTGCAGCTTCTCCTGACCTCAGCAGAGTGATTGACCCCAGCCCCGCTCACAGTGGCGGATTAGAGCGGATTTTGAGTGTCAGATCCAAGATTTGTGGGCGAGCTGGGTGTGAATCCATCCTGCCTCCCACGGGGGCAAGGGGCAGCGAGGTGCACACGGAGCTGGAGTTCCTCTATTCACTTATTTGGGAACCGGGAGCTACAGCCAGGGCTGCCATCCCCACTCTGCCGTTGTCCCCTCTAAGGACAAGGATTTCCACTTTTCCAGCCTGCCCCAGCCCCTGCTCTCCACTGGTGGTCCTGGGAGCGTGGACTGGGCATTGCAAGCTGCTGCCAGGACTGGGATCAGCGTCCCTGGGATCAGCCCTGCTCTCCTGAATGTGAGAGGCTTTTCTGCCTACCCACGTACAAGGCACAAAGCAAGGGCTAATCTTTTAATATCGTTTCCTTGCACCAGGCTTATGAAGGCTTGAACTGAGCTGGGGAAGCTCTGTCTGGCTTATCAGGCGTGGAACATGCTCACACCTTGTGCTGGATCCTCCCCTCTCGCAGGGAAGTCAGCGGAGCTGAAATCCTGATGGGTGTTTTGAGAGGTGACAGCCCAAGGAGTCTGCTGGAAAATCACCCTCGGTGTCAGAGCTGTCCAGGAGCTCTCAGGCTGACATCCCTTTTTCTTTTCTGCCTCTTTGTGCAAAATTCAGGTTCCAGCTCATGAAATTATGGGCTGTAATTATGTCCATGTTGTATAATTACATGTTTAGATTAGGGCTGGGCTTTTGCCAGCTTTAGTTAACAAGTTAGAATTAGTTTCAACCTTTCAAAGTGGCGCTTTGTGCTGGGTTTGTCTTCTCATGCCAATTAAAGCTGGAGTAACAGAGCTGCACGGGGCTTTTGGATGGGGAAAAACACCCAGCCCAGCCACGTCTGACAGGTTAACCTGCTGCTTGTGCTATCAAGCTGTATTTTTTTTTTTCATCTATCCTCAGATAACACCACAAAAATTATATATTGTGGTACCAGGAGGTTGCTAAACGCTGAGAGAAAAGTGAGACCCAGCTTTGGTGGCGTCTGGTGCTTCTCAGCCTTTCCCTGCTGTCAGCATCTCTCTGAGCCAAGCTTTGTCTCATTCCTGGGGCTCCAACACCTCCCAGGTGAAGGAACAACAGCAACACCAGTTCAAGGGCACATTCCCCAAAGCTGGATGATGTTTGTTTCCATAACTGGGAGCTCTTGCCCTGCACCACTGTTGTTAAAACAAACTTCTGGTCCTGAGTGTGTGGACAACACAGTCCCAGGGCACAACCCAGCTGTGGGCAAGGGTGCCTGTGCTGTCTGTGCCGACCTCCAGAGGTGCCAGTGGTCATCCAGGGGCACCCTGGGCCCCAGGCAGGATCAGATCCAAGCTGGGGGCCTGTGGCTGCTCGCTAACAAAGCAGAGCTCTTTCAGGGAGCAGAATCTCTGCTGGATGGGTCCCCCTTCCCTCTTCCAGACCAGTTCCCTGTAGGGATGTCTGTGAAGCCAGACAATGGACCACAAGAGCACAGGTGGGTCTATGAATTTTGTTTTAAAAAGACATTTAAAAACGTTTATTTATAAAATTCCAAATAAATATTTAAGGTACAAATGTAAAAACTAAGGTGCTATGAAAGCTTTTTCTTCATTCTAACTCTTTAAGGAATTACAGCTTCCTACCATTCTATGTGTCTTGGGAAGACCTGAAACTGTTAACACATAACACCAGCAGATCATTAACTTTGACTTAACAACAAAAAAAAGCACTAACAAAGCAGTAGCTGACTGTAGCAATGCAGATAAAAATCTAATTAACCGAGCAGGCTCTTTAAACTACAGCCCTTACACTTGACTCGAAAGTAAAGAAGTCTCTTAGGAATACGATTAGGCAATTATAAAACTGCCCAAAAATGGCTAAACTAGGATTTTCCAGGTGCTAAGCAGCATTAGCTGACAACTAATGAGCAACTAACCAGGAAAGGAAGGAGCAATCCTCACAATACTTTTTTCTGGTAAAAGGTGGTGGATTTATCCTGTGCTGGGTGACACCACCAGAGCTGGTTCAGTCAAGGTGTTTATAGGAAGAGCTGGCAGGGAAAGGATTCTGGGATGACTCCAGAGATGGGCTCCAGCTGCATGGGGGGTGCTTGGAGAGCTCTTGCAGAGCCCCCCTGGATGCTGGCCCTGGATCCTGACCCCACTGCGTGTGAGGAGGAGACGAGTTCATCCCCCACCAGCACGGCAGCCCAAGCGTGGAGCCCATCACCAGCCACGTTTGGAGCGTGGGTTGTGCTGGAAGCCCTGGAAGGGCGGCGAGCCAGGGACACTCGGGTCCAGCAGAGCCTCCATCCCCGCTGTGCCGCAGGAGCCTCCTGCCCGGCTCAGCCCGTCCCTACTGCCGGCTCCGGCAGCAAATGGCCACGGCCCCGGCCCAGCTGCTGCCGGGGACAGCGGCTGCCACGCAGGAATTGTCCACGGCAAAGGCTCCCACGGAGCCAGGGCTCTGGGAAAGGGCGTGACAGCCCGTCAGCGTCCAGCCATCGTCACAGGACACCGTCACCTGCCGGGCAGGAGAGGTCATTGTCCCTGGGTCAGCACAAGGCCAGGGCCCTGCCCATCCCCAGTGTCCCCGCAGTTCAGGGTGATGGGACTGGTGTCACCCCGCTGGATGGCAAGTCCCATTACAGGTGGGGACACCAGTGAAGGCTGGGGTTGGGACAGCCACAACGAGCTGAGGCCAACCCAAAATCCATCAGGGTGGCAGAGGGAGAGGCAGAGACAAGGACAACCCCACGGGGGAGGAGCATGGCCCGTTCCTACCTTCTCCCGGGATTCCGGGGCCATGTGCTCCTTCAGCCGGCACTCGAGGCTGGCAGCGGGGCAGCACAAGGCGTGTGCCACCGCCCCTGTCCTGCTGGCACAGCGGCTGGGCCCCCTCCCCAGCCCCACCACGGGCCTGCCACCGGCACCCAGCACCGCGGACGGGGAGTGGAAACTGCACCCTGCCCGGGGGAGAGGGGATGTTGGCACGGGGCAGCCGTGGCAGCATCCCAGTGCACACACTGGTGCCAAGGGATGTCCCAAGAGACCCCTGAACCCTCCCCACTCCGTGCACCCAGGATATGCACCCCTTTCCCTGCCACCCCAGCACTCACCCACCCTTTTAACCCCAGATCCCAGAGTTTTTCTGGAAGAAACCCCCTTGTCCATCAGGCTCAGAGGTCTGTAAGGCGGTGTGTGGGGTGTTACCAGTCAGCACATGGTCCCGTGGGGAGCACTCGGCCCCCTCGGCCGCCGGGGAGCTGGCGTTGATCCGGCACTCAGCCCTGGGCCACGTACAGCACCTGGCGATGGCAGAAACGCCCCGGCCCCGGAGAGCGCCGTGGGCCACGCACTGCTTCTGCCCGTCCGTGTCCTGGGGACGGGGCAGCGCAGCGTCACCGGGGCTGGGGACACCCCTCCGAGGCACTCCAGGGGCAGCACCTCTGCCTCCGCACGCTCTGCTCACCTCCATGTGCTCCCCGAGCCGGCTGCCGCTGCGGGAGAAGCTGGAGCAGCTCAGCATCTCCTCGGTGCTGGCACAGCGAGCCACGGCCGGGCCGTGCCGGGCGAGCCCCGACCACACCGAGCGGCAGAGCAGCTGCTCGTCTGCGACCGGCCCGGGGGTCAGCGGCGGGGGACACCCACAGTGACACCCACAGTGACACCGACAGGGACACCCACAGTGACACCCACAGGGTCACCCACAGGGTCACCGACAGGGACACCCACAGTGACACCCACAGGGTCACCCACAGGGACACCCACAGTGACACCCACAGGGTCACCGACAGGGACACCCACAGTGACACCCACAGGGTCACCCACAGTGACACCCACAGTGACACCCACAGGGTCACCCACAGTGACACCCACAAGGTCACCCAGCGCCCAAAACACCGACCAGGCTCCATCGCCCCCATCCATGCAAACGGCTGTACCCAGGCTCAGCCGTCCCCGGCACAGCTCAGGGGACATTCCCTGCGCACACACCGTGCTTTCACCCCGTGCTTTCCTGCGAAGGACAGAGCCCTGCCCAGCAGGCAGCGAGGTCCTTACCTGCTCCCAGCCGGGTGGGCAGCCCAGCCACGTTGTTGGGTGTCTGGAGCCGCTGTTCCTCTGGGAACCTCGCTGTGTCCATGGCGTTCTTGGTGGAGAAGTGCAGGAGGCGCTGCCGGAGCTCGGCTCGGCTCAGCTGGGGCTCGGCGCTGAGCAGCACGGCAGCGATGCCTGCAAGAGCCCGGGAGGCCGCACTGAGAACCAGAGGGGACACAGCCACCTACACAGGGCTCCCATGGGCAGCACAACTCCAGGGACACGGCAGAAGGCATCCCTGCCGCCCCTCGCCCACACGCACGGGGTGCGGGAGCGCTGTGCAGGCGGCAGCACCCGAGCGAGACGGACCAAACCCGGGCATCACGGCACACAAAAATGCCCCCAGTTCAGGCGTGCCGGAAGCCCTGTGCCAGCACCATCAAGTGGAGGGCCAGCCCTCCCTGCCCCTCAAAGCGCAGCTCGCCTGCCACATGCGCGGCCGCCTGCGACGTCCCGCTCCGCGCTGTGAAACACGTGCTGCAGTCGCTGGAGGCGCCGACGATGTCTTCCCCCGGGGCAAACAGGTCCACGCAGCGGCCAAAGTTGGTGCCCAGCGTGCCGATGGAGGCAGGCTGGTCCTCGCTGTCGGTGGCACCCACGGTGATGACCTGCCGGTGACAAGGGAGCACGGGCGGGATGGCACGCCCTGCCCCGGCCCGCGCGGAGCTGAAGGGGATGAGGTGACAGGTCCCTCAGGGGAGCCCGCAGGCCGTACCTCCGGCTCGGACGCAGGCGAGAACAGGCAGGCATCGTCCCTGTAGTTGCCGGCAGCCGCCACCAGCACCGCTCCCATGCGCGCCGTGCGCCGGCAGCCCGCGTTCAGCGCGGGGCTGTGCGCGCCGGCCCAGGGCAGCAGCAGCACCAGCGGCGCCTGGGGCTGAGCCTGCAGCGTCCTCTGGACGAACTCCAGCGCTGCGAGGGACGAGACGCTATGGCAGGAGGCTCCGGGAGGGATCCTGCTCCTCTGCGGGGCATGGGGTCACTCACCCGTGAGGGTCCCGCTGACGGTGCCCTTCCCCTGGCAGTTCAGCACGCGGAGGCTGCGGATTTTGGCTCCCGTGGCCACGCCGGCGTCGCGCCCGCTCAGCACCCCGGCCACGTGTGTGCCGTGGCTGTCACACTGGCTGGCCTGGCACAGGCACCGCAGGTTCATGCCCCAGCCCATTGCACCAAAGCAGGTTTGCAATCCCACAACATCCTTCCCACCCCTTCCCACCCTGATTCCCTCTTACCTGACACACACCCATGCCACCCTAGAATACTTTCCTAGAAAGAAGCCCTGCCCCACTCAGCCGTATCTCCAAATAGACCATCTTGAGGGTCCCAATATCCCCCGGGACCACACTTTCTGTTGCCAGTCCTGCCCAGCATTTTGCCCCAGGCCAAGTGACCCCTTGTCCTGGAAAGCCCCACAAGCCCGGCCAGGGTGTGATGGACGCAGGGGAATGGTCGGGTCAGGATGCAGCATGAGCCTCAGAGCTCACCTCAGAGCTCACCTGCCTGTGGAAGTGGGTGCCATCCTCCTCGGGGATGCTCTCAAAGCCAGTCACAGTCACTCTTCCCTCCATCTCGCGGTGGGTGCTCTGCACGCCGGTGTCCAGCAGGTAAATCTCCACCAGGTCACCTTTATCTGCCGGGGATGCAGCAGGAGGGGAGAAAGGCAACCACCACCACGGTCAGCACAGGCCACCACGGATGCTCCCAAAATGCATCTCCAGACCCATAGCACCATGGGGCGGAGGAATATTCCCATCCCTCGAGTAAAAGGGAGGGGACCTGACCCTTCCCAAATCCCCGTGGTCGCCCCTCACACACCCCAGCGCTTACTGGGAGGGCTGTAGGCGCCTGAGCTGGGCTGTGGCGGCAAGATCCTGCCCAGGTTCCAGGGAATGCTCTGGGCAAAGACATAGGCGTCCTCCTCGATGTACTTCACGTGCGGCAGCTTCAGCGCCTGCGGGGAGAACACAAAGCTCCGGTTTCCCCCCAAGGCTGGGGCTGCCACCCCCACCAGTGCCCACCGCAGCTGCTGTCCCCTGCCACCACCCTGCTGCCCTCCGCTCCACCTACCGTGTCCAGGACGTCGCTGCTCATCCTCACCAGGAAGGCGGGCAGGAGGTGGAAGACGTGCAGCAGCTCGGCCAGGTGTCCCCGCCGAGCCGCCCGGGCCTGCAGCCGCCGGGCCGTGCCTCGCACCTCGGCCTCGCTGCCCGCCCGCAGCATCACCACGTAGCGCCCGGGCAGCCGCCACGACGCCTGCGGGGACACGAGCAGCGGGCCGGGGTTCGGGGGACACGCACACACACACAGGAGAGTGGCTGCCCCCCACCCCGCGCTCCTCACCTTGGCGGCGCGATGGAAAGCAGCGGGTCCCGGCGGGGCGGCCCCGACGGCGGCTTCCCCCTCCTCGGCCGCCCCCAGCGCCAGAACCAACTCCGCCAGCGCCAGCACCAGCGCCAGCTCCAGCGCCCGGGGGGACATCCCGCTCCGGGACGGGCAGCGCCGGCACACGCCGGGACCCCCTGCGCGACCGCCGAGCGGCCCGAGCGGCGCCGGGGAGCTGGAGCGGAGCCGAGGGCTCGGTGCGCACCCGCGGAGCGCAGGAGCCGGAGCGCACCCGCGGAGCCGATGGCCCGGAGCGACCCGCGGATCGGAGCTCCAGGAGCGCTCCCGCGGATCGGAGCTCCCGGAGCGCACCCGCGCAGCTCCCGGAGCGCACCCGCGGATCCGAGCTCCCGGAGCGCGCCCGCGGATCGGAGCTCCCGGAGCGCTCCCGCGGATCGCAGCTCCCGGAGCGCTCCCGCG
>VZRO01005200.1:185834-213173 GCA_013397915.1 Daphoenositta chrysoptera | reverse complement strand
TCAGCGCGGCGGGGCGGGGATCACGCCACGGCCGCCGGCCCCATGGGCCCAGCCGGGCGGGTTAAGCATTAACGGGGCCGCGGGAGGGGGTGCGGGGCGGTGGGGCCGCGGGGAGAGAGCAAACGGGGCCGCGGCTCACCCCGAGTCCCCGCGGATCGCTGGGGGCTCTGGCGAGCAAAGCGCAGCCGCTCAAGGACTGCTTTCAGAAAGGGCTGAAAGCTTTAATGTGCCTCCTACTGCCTCACTCCACGAATAAATTCCCGTGAAATCCTCTAATCCTGTTTGGGCATTTTTTACAGAGTCGTCACACATCGCAAATGCCCTTTTTGCGGGATGATATCGGCGCTTTCCCGCGGGTCTCCACGCCGCTTCCCATCTCTGCCCTCCCGCAGCATCGGGATCCCACACTGCCCCACATCCCCAGTGACCTTCGGCAAACCCCGTCCCTGCTCCCGGCTTTTCAGGGAAACAGGAATCTGTTTGTGTTTTGACTGGTTATTTACAAGCTCCTCAGAGGTTATGTGTTTATACGGATGCGTTTTGTACGGATGTGCATGGTTTGTATGAACATGTGTTTTACATGCTATAATGATGTGTGTGGTTTTTATGCATTTATATGTTTTATATGGATGTGTGTGGTTTGTATACACACATACGTTTTACATGGATGAGCATGTTTTATAATTATGTGTATGGTTTGCACGGACATTAATGTTTCATATAGGTGTGTATAATGGTTTATAATGATGTGCATGATTTATACGGATGTGTGTGTTTAATGTGGATGTGAACAGTTTGTATGGACAGTGTTGAATTTTTAATGAGACTGCAAGTTGAGGTCAACCTGAACTCTGCTTTGGGTAACTGGAGGGACACCAGACCCCGCTTTTCACCCACTCTGCTGCAGAGAGCTGACACTGGAAGGGGTCGGTGTTCAGGACACTGACCATGGGGACACTTCTCACTCCTGATTTTTGGCACAGCTTCCTCAGTGCCGCTAAGTCCCACAAGGCACCACTGGGGCCTCAGGAGGCTTCCAGGACAGCTGAGCACAGGGGGACCCCATCTCAAGGGGGACAGTCTCCCTCTCCCCGCAGTCGTTTCCTTCTCTCTTTCACAGGGGACAAGCTGTGTCGCAGGGAAGGATGGAAGGAGCCCAAAGAGGAGGGGGTGGCGGGGTCCCCCCAGTCCCACGTGCATCCCCACGTGCTGAGGGACCCACGGAGACCTTGGCATGAACATCTGGCCCCAGCTTCTGAGTAGGGAGTGTGAGAGATGCCCAGCTCTGGAGCTCTCTCCAGGAGTGGATATCTGCAGAAAGGTTATTTTTTTAATTGAGAAGTTATTCAGAAATAACCCCAAATTTGCGCTTTGTACAGAAGAGCTCTGATTCGACCCTGGCACCCCAGGGGGGCTCCGCCCTCTGTGTCTGTGAAAAGGGGGGGTTCTGTTGAGGGAGGAGGGACGAGAGAGGAGAGGAGGCATCGGAGAAGACCTCAACAAGGGGGAAGGGTTCCTAAATCCCTGCTGCCGCCCATCCGGGGGGAGAGATGAGGCTCCTGGCGGTGCGGGCAGAGGGCTGGGTGTGCTGGGCCGAGCATCCGGCTGGTAAAATAAAAAAAAAATACTCTCACACTGGAGAGACCTTTGTAAACCAAAGCAGCTTAGCGCTCCAGTGCTAGACAGCAGGAGTGGAGAGTGTATTTCTGCGCTGCACCAGCCGGGAATCGAACCCGGGTCGCAAGAATGGGAATCTTGCATGATACCACTACACCACTGGTGCTCCGGTGTCGCCTCCCCCCGCGGGCCACCCACGGCTCGGCCGTGACCCTGTCCCGCGTGGGGGGCACCGCCAGCCCCTTCCCCGACCCTCAGCCCCCACCCGCGGGGAGGGTGACACGCGTGGGCGGCGAGCGGGCGGTCCCCCCCCGCAAAAGCTGAGCCAGACCCGGAGCTGCCGGCAGCGTTTAATGCCATGCAGGAATGTCCCGATTCCCACAATGTTTAACCTCGGCCGGCGCGGGAGGCGCGTCCTCGGGCTCCAGGATGCTGTGCCGGGGATGGGGGGATGCACATCCAGCTGCGGGAAGGGTTCCGTGGGGATGAGGGTCGAGGCCCCGTGTCAGCCCCCTCCTCTGCCCCTGCCTGGAGAAATGCTTCTGAAAAACAGATTTCTTTTGCCGAAAGTGGGAGGGAGTGCCAAGCCATGAGGTAGGAACCTGTCCTGTGAGGAAAGGCTGGGAGAGTGCTCAGCCTGGAGAAGAGGAGGCTCCAGAGAAACCTTAGAGCCCCTTCCAGTATGGAGACTACAGGAGAGCTGAGAGGGACTTTGGACTGTGAAGCCCTGGCACAGTTTTCCCAGGGAAGCTGTGGATGTCCCATCCTTGGAAACATTCAAGGCCAGGTAGGACAGGGCTTGGAGCAACCTGGTCTAGTGGAAAGTGTCCCTGCCCATGGTAGGGGGCTTACAACAAGATGATCTTTAAGGTCCATTCCAGCCCAAACATTCTGTGGTTCTATAGGTAAAAACTTCCGGGTCTCTTCCAGATTCCCACACTCCACAGGAGCAGTGACACAGAGTGACATCCTGCCCCGGGTACTCTGTGAAACTCAGTGAGACACGGCCCTATCTGAAGAGCATTCCCAGAGCCACCACTCTCCCCTGCACCGGGAAGGACAGGCAGGAGTAGGTGTCATCAGTCTGGCAACGCTTCCTCCTGGAGAGCCTCGCAATCCTGAGACAATGTTTAGCCAACACCGGAGCCTTCATCCCCACCCTCCTGCTGGCCATAAACACCTCGAGTGCGTAGGTGCTCCCTGCCCTTCTCCCCGGCTGCTTTGGTGACACCAAGGTGAGCGAGGGGCGCAGGAACAGCAGCAGGGGTGTCACAGGGGTGTGACATCCCAGGTGCAGCCTGTTCTTGCACACCCTGCACTGTACCAGCACAGCGCTCCCCGGGTGGCACGGGGAGCACAGCAACATCCTGGGCTCTGGTGCTCCATCCCCCTCGGGTGCTGGAGAACAGCTTTCCCCCACTTTTGGGCTTGCAGGGTTGGAACTGCAGGATTTTTTCTCCCTTCCAACTCAGTTCTGTGATTCTGTGGAATTTGCTGAAGCGCTCGTCTGCCAGCAGAAGTGCTCCCAAGCCTCCTGGGGCCATGCCAGGCACAAGCAGCATCCAGCCCAGCTTTCCCAAAACAGAGCAAGGAACTGTCAGCATCCCGGTGCTGTTGGATCCACTGATGCTTTGATCCAGACCCAGCTGCCCTGGGGAGGCTCAGCCTCTCAGGTCCCAGGCAGCCAAAGGTTGTGGCTCCCACCCGTGCTGCCATCTCTGTGTGCTGGAGACAGGCTGTGGAGAGCCCCTGTGCTGTCCCTGTGGTGGTGACAAACCAGGCTGAGACCCATCCACGTGGTTTGGAACAAACACTTATTATTCACGGAAAGTTTGGGGACAGTGAGTGACAGCGTGCAAACCCACCTGCAGCTGTTGACACTGACCCAGCAGAGTGCCCAAAGCCACCGCCTCAAGCGCCATCACCGGGGGTTTGGCACAGCTGAGTCCTCCTCCCTCTGCCCCCAAAGGTCCTGGAAGCTGGTCCTTGTGCAGGAGATAGGGGACAGCACGGTCTGTCACCTCCATCACCCCTCTCCCAACCTGGAGATAGGAAGGCTGCCTGCTGCAGGAGACTCAGGATCTCATTTTAATTTCATCAGAGCTCAGATAAGTGGGGAAAAGACTTTGAGGACATCTCTGCCTCGTAAAACCCACCTGCACTGAGCACATCTTTGCCTACCTAAACCTGCTCCTGTTCCAAGCAGCACAGCCAATCCTTTCCCTTCCCAAGAACGGTATTTAGCCCAGATCCTGCCCAGCCCAGCTCCTCTGTGCCCACCCAAAGGGCTCCAGCAAGGGGGCCTTGTCCATATGCTGTGGCATCAGGGCGGTGGCAGTACCCCGTTGGATTTTGGGGGAATTACAGTCTCCTGAGGGGCTGGGTGTGCACAAGGGGCGCAGCATGGCACAGGGACAGGCAGGAGCCTGGGGCCACTGCACTTTTGGGGACAGCCCCCTTTCCTCCAGGCTGCGACCTCTGTGTCCCCCCCATGAGATGAGCCCGTGCCAAGTGGCCGTTCCCTCAGGGAAATCAGTTTTCAGGCTCAAAAAGGCGATCGCTGTCCTTGAGCAGAGCATCCGGCTCCTCCTGGAGCCCGTAGTAGAGGTCATCCTGCTCCCCAGGGCCTTTCCGGGGGGATCCGGGGTGCTGTCCCCCGGCCGGGGAGCTGCTCGGGGTGCGGCTGGAGCGGGTGGCCGAGAGCAGGGTCCGGCTCTGTGGCGTGGGGCTGCCGGGCGCGGAGCCCTCCAGCGATGGGGTGTCCATCTCCTCCAGCAGGGATGCCAGCGGGGCGTCCCCCGGGGCTGGCCGGGCGGGGCTGCGGGGACAGGGTTACCCCAAACACGGCTGGGCAGGAGCTGCGGTCCCCCCTGGAGCTGGTGGCTGCTGGAGCGCTGCTCAGGCAGCACCCCAGCATCACCAGTTCCCTTGCTGGGTGTCTGGAGCGCCCTGGGGTGTCCCTATCCCAGCCCCCAGTGACTGTCTTTATGGGGACACCTGCCTGCCAGGTTCCTGCTGCCCATGGGATGAAGCATTTCCTGAATTCCTTGCATTTCCTGCATCCCGAGGGGAAAGCAGTCCACCCATCCCAGCTACATTTTGGCAGGTGCCCAAGTCTTATGCCCCGAGCCTGCACAGTGATCCCCATCACCTGCAGAGCCCTTTGGGACCTCCCAAACCAATGCTTGGGCATCACGTGGGGCACCTGGTTTGAGGGTCACGTACTGGGCATCTCATTTCTATCAGTCTGACCAGGAACTTTGGGGTTATTCTCATAAGGGATGCTGTTTATACCGATAAAATGAAATAAAAGCAAAATGCAAACATCAAAATGCAAATTACAACCTACGGCCATCTAAATTTCCTCTTGGGAAATAATTTGGTTCAGAGACTCCTCGTGGGTTGAGACACCATCCAGGCTCCAGTGGGGCCAAGGGTGTGGGGGCTCAGTGCTGTGAGAGCAGCAAAGACCCCTCTGCCTCCTCTCCCTCCCCCAATACTGGGGGTCTGGCCCCCCTTTTTCACCCCACATGCCACCAGTGCCACCCCAACCCCACAGGCACCACGTACCAGCTGCCTGCTGCTGTTTCCAGCCGAGGTCCCAGCTCCTGGAGGGGGTCCCCAGCGCCCCCCAGCTCCCGGTGGATCTCTGCTCTGGCCTGCACGGCTGACTGGGAGCAGCTGCGGGGCCTGGGCTGGGCCAGGGGTGGGACTGGCGCCGAGCTGACCGCCTGCCTCTGGATCTGCTCATAGGATGGCAGGCTCTTCTCGTAGGTGCTGCTGGCCTCTTGGTTGGGGCAGGGGACGATCAAGCTGCAGGCAAAGGCATAACAGGGGTGCTGAGCAGGACATGGAGCTGGGAGATGCTCAGGCACAGGCACACAGGGCCCCATCACCTGAGGGAGTGGCTTTAGAGGCCACCAAGGCCACATCACTGCCCACACCAGCAGCAGAGCCAGGGGATGCCTGCAGGAACATCACTGGATGCTCTGCATGCCCCAGCATCACTCAAGCTCAGCCCTGGGGGAGCTCAGGCAGCCCCTGCCTCTCCCAGCCTGATCCCAGCTTGGCATTTTGTGCTGCAATCGGTGCAGCTGTCCCCAGTCTCAGACCCTGCCCTCAGGGCACACACATCACCCCCTTGAGGGACCCACCGGGTCTCCTTCTGTGGCAGCACCATGGGTTTGTGGTCCAGGAACCGCTCGGCCTCGAGGTCTGCAGGGATGAATGTTATCTGGGGGGAAAAGAGAGGCAGAGCCCAGGGGCTGCACTGGGCATCACGGGGAACCCCGGCCCTCGGAGTGGGAAAAGGGCTGGAGTGTCCCTTCAGCTGGGTTTAGGGTCTTTTCCTACCTATTTGGATGTCTTGCTTGGAAATGGTTTTTCTGAGGGAAATCAATAAGGGATGAACGAATCCAGCCCAGCCCTGCTCTCGGTGCCCTTCCCCCTGTGGCGTCACAAGTGTCCCCAAGCCCAGAGGGAGTCCCAAGGCCCACACGGGAGGTCAGTGGTCAGGGACAACACCGAGGGTGTCCCATCCTTGAGCCTTGAGCACAGTGGCAAAGCCACGTCTCCCTCCTAGGCGGGACTGAGCTCAGCCTTGAGGGGAGCTGGTTTCTGCCTCACCCCAGTCCCAGAGAACACAGCTGCTTTCAGAGGTCCCAGCTGCTCCCGGGTCCTGAGGTCGCTCCCCCACCTTTGGGAGGGCAGCCAAGTTGTTGATGGGCCGTCCAGCAGTGCCCAGATCAGTCCTACAGATGCCCTCTCCTTGGGAAAAAACCCTTTTCTGGCAGACCCTTTTCCCAGGGCAGGAACGCGTGGCTGCCCTCCGTGCTGGCAGTGCCCTCTGCCAAGGAGACTGGCAGGTGAGGGCTGGGCTCAGGGGGCCGGGACCCTCCAACCTCTATGGCCACAACAGACCCTTCTTGGAAGTCCTGGGAGCCTGCCAAGCCCTGGACCCCAAGGAAAGCATGGCATGGAAGAGATGAACACAAGTTTACTCCCATGGGATTACTCCCTGCTGACTGTTTGGAAGCAAAGCCCAGGCTCAGGGGTTGTGCAGGGGGTGAAGCAGAGGGCACAATCCTGCAGGCATCAGCAGGGCACAAGCCTCCCAAACCAACAATTCCCCCTCCAGATTGCTTCCCCTGGGGAAGCTGAGGCACAGCCTGAGGCTGCACATCCACAGCAGCCAAAGCCCCCCAAACCCAGCTGAGCCCCCAAAGTGCTCAGCAGCAGGACAGATCCTACCTTCGGGTAGCACTGGCACATGCTCCAGGTGATGCCCACGGCTACGAGCAGGACACCCAGGACGCAGAAGGTGATGTAGATGTGGGGCTTTTCCACGCTCATGATGAACATCCCCGTCATCACCAGGAAGAAACCCAAGATGATGAAGCCGTAGCGGAAGGTCTTCTCCTCTGCCATGGGCTCTGGGTGGGCCAGGCAGGAGGAGAGGCACCGGGAAGCCCGTTCACCCGCGGAGCTGCCTGCTGAGCACACCTGCAGGGTGAGGCAAGGAGTGGTTTCTCTCTCCGGAGGCTGCCAGGAGCTCAGGATCAGCCGCACGTTGAGCTGGTCCTGCCCAGGGCTGAGCCAGCCAGTTTTTAATGGGTTTGTAATGAATGCAAACACCGACCCGCCGTTCACACTCCAGTGGAGCCGCCCGGCACGTGTCCGGGTAACCTTCCCTGCAGGCACGCTCAGCCGGAGCCCACAAGCGGGGAAGGGACAGGAGCGAGAGGGGAGCACGGCTGCAGAGCTGGGGACCCGGAGAGCAGCTGGTCCTGTTGGGATTTTCCCTGCCCTGGGCACTGGAGCTGGACTTGGTCATAAATGAGGGCTGGCAGAGCCCCAGATAAGGGGGATGCCAGGGCCCAGCATGTTCTCAAGGGCTGTGGGACTGCAACAGGAAAAGAGGGAGTGCTCCGGGGTCTTTTTGGAGGCCGGTGGGTTTGGAACAGACCCTGCCTTGCTCTGGCCGAGTGCCAAGGCTGCATCATTGGGCTGTGAAGGGGGGACTTAAACCAGAAAAGGATGGAGTGAGGTTGGTCCACCTAGGGGGAGTGAAGACAGAGTATTCCTGTGCCCTGTGTTCACTTGAGTTGGAGCTGGGGTGTTAAAAAGTGTCTCCTTCCCTCCACACATCCANAGGGGGGACTTAAACCAGAAAAGGGTGGAGTGAGGTTGGTCCACCCAGGGGGAGTGAAGGTGTAAAAGGTGTCTCCTTCCCACCACACATCCGACAGCCAGACAGTGTTTGTTTCATTCCCTTGATTTATTTCCTCGTTTTATTCCCTTGTCTTATTCCCTTGATACACCTGGTTTATGACAAATAATTATATTATAAACAGAGTGTTAGGCGTGGCTGTGCCTCCTCAGCCACTCTGCAGCCCTGCAGGGCCACAGGGGGTCCAGGGCAGCCCTTAATTTTGGTGGGATGCAGGAACTGGCAGCAGCCCCTGCCACAGCTGGCCCTTCCTCTGGGCAAGGCTGCACACCCATCCGTGGAGGGCAGGGAGGGAGGGGCTGTGCCACTCAGGATGGCTTTTGTAGGAGGCTGCCTGAAATGCCAAGTGTGCTTGGATGCTCTGACCACACGCACGACCCACTGAGCATCTCCAACACCACGTGAAGTGAGGCGTGGGAGGTCAGGATTTAGGGAAGCAAGGTGGAAGGGATGGAGCCAGGGCTGGAAGGGGCATTGCAAAGGCAGAGAAGCGAACGGTGCTGACGGAGCTGGGCTTTCTCTGGCCGGATCCCCCACCCTTTGCTGCAGCTTTTATTATTGAGTGGGCAGCCCCCGGCCTGACAGGAGCTCCCCGGGCGGGCCAGAGCAGGGAATGCAAAGCCTCTGAAACCAGCAGTGGTTTTATTAAAAATACGAAAGCTTTCAAGCATGCCAGTTACCCCCGACGCTCCGAACACATCGCCCGCAGGACCCACAACCCCAACAGCGCCGGACCCATCGCTCAGAAAGCCAGGAAAGCCAGGCTGACCCTTCCCACTCCTCCTCGCCCACCCTCCTCTCATCCCCGCAAGGAAGAGGCTCGGTTTAAGGTTAGGGACTGGGCAGCCACCCGCAGAGTCCCGGCCCGGGCCGCCCCGGCTCAGACCCCTCGGACACTGATGTTCTCGTAGCTGGGGGGAGGCGTTGCCTGCGGCTCCTCGGGGTGGGGAGCGTCCAGCCAGGACGGGCTGGGGCGGAACAAGGCGCTGTCGGAGGAGCTGCGCCGGCGGCCGCCCTGCCAGCCCTCGTCCTCCTCCAGGTAGCGGTACAGGGGCGGCGTGAGCTCCTCCTTCCCCCCCGGCGGCTGCACATAGGCCGGGGCGCCGTGGGCGGGTCTGCAGGTCAGGGCTTCTTCATAGGTGGGGATGGCACTGGCGTCCCAGGAGCTGCGAGGGAAGAGGGAGAAACCCAGCAGTGCACACCGTCAACATCCCAGCACCCAGCTGGAGCATCCCAGCATTCATCAACCAGAGCCATGCCAACGTCCCATTACCCAGAGCACCCCAGCACCCAACAACCGGAGCACCCCAGCACTTGTCAGCTGTAGCATTCCTGTGCCCTGTCAACCAAAGCTATCTGAGTGTCCCACCAACTGCAGCATCTCAGCATCCATCAACTGGAGCATCCCAGGGCCCCATCAGCTGGGAGCATCCCAACACCCCATCAACCCCATTGGCTGGAGCATCCTTGAGCACGATTAACATCTGTGCTGGGGACAGCACACGGGCAGGTTTTGCATGCTCAGGGTCAAGGGGTGACCATGTCAGCTGCTTCCTGGCATGCGGAGGGTGCAGAGCCATCCACGAGGTCTGGAAAGAGGGTTCCACGAGCAGAAGAGCATCCTCATCATGCCTAAGCCCTAATTCACCCCTGAAGAACAGAGGCTGCCGAGAGCTGAGGGAGCAGTTTGGCACAAGAACCCGGACACACACGGGGCACCCTGGGTCACTGTGGTCACACCCCACTCCCATGCCAGCCAGAGCCCTCCCTGCACTGGCCAAGCCTGGTGCCACTTCCAGCAGAGCTTTGCTGAGCAAACACAGCTTGTGTACAGGGAAAACCTCCGGACAACCTTTGCCCTGCACATGGCCCTGCTTGGCACCCTACAGAATGCTGCAGTCCCAAAGCTGGGAACGCTGTGGAAGCAACTCATGATTGCAGATGAAACCCAGCCCAGTGTGCTGGGGAGGCAGCGGGCATGGGAGGGCACAGCTGGTCCAAAGGATGAGCTCCACAGGGATGCCTTCATCCTGAACTTGGCAGATCTCTGTCCCAGACAGGCTGCCCTGGGCTTCTGTGCCAGGGATTTTGCCAAACAGCCTCAGCTTGCACAGGAATGCTGTCTTGGAAATGCACAGAGGGGGATTTATCCCAGCACAGGATGCTTTGCTGGGGCTGGAGGAGCTGCTGCAGCACCAGCAGTGCTGCATCCCACCCAGCATGGGAGATGGGAGCTCGGGAAAGGGGACATTCCCCACAGGGGCACAGCAAAGTCCCTCCCTGGGACAAGGAGCCTCCCCCAGATACCCAGACCAGCTCACGAGTTCACAGATACCCAAATGGGCACTGAAACCCCTGGAGAACCAGGAACGTGCCTCCCACTCCAACTGTGTTTTTATGGTTTAATGTTCTTAAGAGTTTCTTTTAGTGCTGCTTTTCCCCAGAGCCCGATTTATGCTGGAGCCAAGATCTTTGCTGTGACCCCATAAAGCAGCACTGGGAAGGGCCGGCTGGCTCTGCTTCCACAGCAGTTTCTGGGGAAAAAACAAACCCTTTTGATCAAAAAACTTTTAAATCAAGAAGTGGGAATCTCAGGCTCACACTGGAAGATTCAGGGAACCTGAAAAGTTCACCACCAGCAGTGCTGTTCAAGGCAGGGCAAGGAGTCTTTCTATATCCTGGAATGGGCTTCATTAAGGACCCTCTGCCTACATTCCTATCTTGATGCCATTCCAAGGATTATTTTCTTGATTTTTTTTCCATTTAACTCCCTTTTAAGAAAGATTGTGCTTCCATTAAAGATGTTATAAACACCCTCATCCTTACAGAGCATTGCAGACCTGGGAGACCAGGGCAGGATTCATCAGCTGGAGCTCTGGGTGACCCCTCCCCACCCCCACACCCAAACCTTCTGCCAGAAAACCAATGTATTCTTCTGCTTGGTGGCCCTGCCAAGGAGACGTGTCCCTCGGCACGCGATGGCCCTGCAGGGCACGGAGAGCTGGATGCAGCGGGGCACCGCCAGCGTGGGCACGGAGGGGGCGGGCAGGAGGGACCGCGGGGGCTCGGGCTGACATTACCGAGCAGGAGCATCTGCTCGGCGAGCAGGAGCAGAGCACCGAGCAGCGCTGCTGCGATTTTTTTTCCACCAGCGAGCGAGGCTGGGAGCGGGTTCAGGCTCGGGGACAGCCCGACCCTCCCTCCGCCTCTGCCCGCACAAGCACCGGCAGGGACGAGGCTCCCACCTGCAATTCCACTTCTCCGGAGGCTCCGCCGTGAAATACTGCAGGTCCCTGGGGAAATGGTACTGATAGCGCCGGGACGCCACCCTGGCGTTGGCCTTGACGGACCAGAGGAGGCCGAAGATGAGGAGGATGCCGCCGATGCCGCAGCAGAAGAAGCTGACGGAGCGGAGCAGGGCGCTGGAGGAGGAGGAGCTGGGCACGGCCTCGGCTTCCCGGGGGGGCAGGAGGCGAGCCCCGCTGCCGGAGCCCACCTCCCCGTCACTCCACCAGGCAAAGCACAGTGTCCCCGTCACCAGCAGCACGGCCCCCGTGATGGTCAGGCCGTAGCGGAACGAGGCGGCTGCCATCCTTCGGAAGGAGGTTTTAGGAGGGGAGAAGAGTGAGACAAGGCATGAGAGAGCCCACGTCCTGTAAGATAAGAAGGGGACTAGGTTTGAGCGGGAGAAGTCAGTGGAATACCTGCCAGAGGAGAAAATTACTGAGTTAGGACCTCTCCGGGGCTTGCAGCCTCTTTAGCCATTATTATTATCCATCAGAAGGGGCATTTCCACCATCTCGGATGGGAAGCCCTTGGGAAGAGCAAAGTCAGAGCCAGGTTGGGCACATAAACTTCCCAACAGCCTCATAAAAACATCCTAATTTTCAAGGAAAACAGAGCACTCCCACAAAGGCAGGATGGACACCCCAGCTCCGGGCGCTTTCACAGCTCTTCTCTTTGGGTTTTATTCCAGACTTCCTCCCAAACTTGGAGGAATGCCAGCTGGGTTTTCTGGGTTTTCAAAGCATGGCTTATGGAAGAGGTCAGAGACAGGGAGATAAATTTAAGATGTCATCACTTCCAAATTATCAGTGTGCCTGTTTTCTCCTCTAGAACTGATGACATTGGAAAAATCAGCTCAGTCGTCATCCAGATGAAGTTTGGCACACAAAACCTTGCTCCCCTGGGTCAGTTCCAGTGCAAACCTTCTCAAGTTCTCCTGTCAAGATCGATCCTGCAGGTGTTAGCACCACTTTCACCCACCCTATCAGGGTGGTTTGGGGTTGGTTTGACAACCAAACAGATGACCTAGAGCCACAGGTTTCTGCTGGGTGGCCCTTCTCAGCTAAATGTCACCTGCAGAGAGCAACCATGCTTCCCTGGTGCTGGAAAACTTGGGGAGGGGGAACTGGTTTCTGTTTTCAATCCCCGTTACTTTCTCCAGCAAACAGCAATCACCTGCTCCCTCAGTTTGTGCATTCCCAGCTAACCAGGGAGGCAGAGAGGTCCCACCATGTCCCCCCTGGCCCTTCTCGCTGTCCAGCAAGAAGATGCAGGTTCAGCTCCCACTTCTCAATGGACAAAAAACTTTGAACCACGTGGGAATTAAGCACCAACACCCCCAGAGAGATTCAGTCCTGGGTGACTCCACTGTGAAGGTTTCTCCTGGTGAGCCTGCACATGAGGGATGGCCAGGACAGAGGAGGAGCTCAAGCAGAGGTGGGTGGACAGATGGATGACCCACAATCAGCTGTCACCTCTGCCTTCATCACTCTGCCTGTGTGTCAGTAACAGGAAGATAATGTGGTGGCTTTGGTCTCTGTTCCTCCAGGCAGGGCTCACCTCCTACACAGAGATCTTAAATTGTACCCTGAGATCTGGAAGTGCAGAGCCAGAGCTGGGCAGGGAGCAGAAGTCCCAGCATGGACTTGGTGTCATCAAGGTCAGGTGGAATTATGTTCTTTCAAGCCGTTATTTATCAGATGGGCCCACTAAATGGAAAACCAAATTACCTTGTAGTGAAAGAACCACTATCTGATCTAATTGACATTTAATGAAGGAATCTGATGAGAACTGGGATTCAGGAAAGTTGCAGGACTGGGAGCCCCAACAGATCACTCCAGCTCTTGTCCCAGGACCACAAGCCCAAATTGCTGCCCAGGCTGGTGGTGGCCAGTGGTGACCAGCTGCAGTCACCAGCTGGGAAGGAGGTCGTGTTCCTGGGCTGAGAAAAGGCAGAGCTTCCCTCAGTAACGGGGGGCATGTTTGGATGCTCCCTCCTGAATGGCAGGGGCTGAGCTGGGATGGAGAAGGGGCTGTTGGAGATAGTATTAGATGTTATCAGGGATCAGCATCCCCAAACCATCGCTGAACATGGGCAGGACACAACAGAAGAGCTGGACTCGGGTTGCCTTGCAGCAGGAGATGCTCAGGAGAGTGCAAGGACCCCGATGACCTGTGAATGCAGCTCCTTTGGACAGCAGTGCGTTTTCATGGAAAAATTTCAGCCAGTATTGTTGAGAGAAAAAAAAATCCCCCAAAAAAGCCCTACAGCAAAGCTCTCAATCCTACTGCATGGAAATGTCAGCTGACTCCAAACTGAAATCCTGGATTGAACCAGCACCAAGAGTTGAAATGTTCAACTCCTGCCATCAACACTCTCCTCATTCTGTGGTCGGACTGGTGAGGTTTGGGAGATGCTCTGAATTCCCCGGTCAGATTTAGGAGATGCTGTGACTCCCTGCCTGGGCACGGGGAATTTTGCAGCCTCCAGCACTGAGCACATCTGGGAGCGCTGGCAGTGAGGGGGAGGCAGAGGGAATGTGGAGAAGCCTCTGGGAGGTGATGGATTGACAGCTCGAGAGAATAAACTCTTCTCTCCTGACAAATCCAGCGCGGAGCAGGGAGCGCCGCTGAAAGCTCCCCCAGCCCCCCCGCACGTGCTCCCGCAGCGCCCGTGCGGGGGCAGCTCCGCCGCGCCGGGTGACACTGCCATGGCCGGGTGACATTGCCATCGCCGGGTGACACTGCCATGGCCGGGTGACACTGCCACCGCTGGGTGACATTGCCATCGCCGGGTGACACTGCCATGGCCAGGTGACATTGCCATCGCCGGGTTACACTGCCACCGCTGGGTGACATTGCCATCGCCGGGTCACATTGCCATCTCTGGGTGACATTGCCATCACCGGGTGACATTGCCACCGCTGGGTGACATTGCCATCGCCGGGTGACACTGCCATGGCCGGGTGACACTGCCATCGTTGGGTGACACTGCCACCTGACCGTCCCCTTGCCGAGCCCCCTCTCGGGCTCTCCTGAGCCTCTCTGAAAGACCCACGGTGTTTTCTCAGCACGCCAACCGCTGGAAGAAGAGTCTGAAGGAGCGGAGGCAGGCAGAGAGGGGCGAGGCTGGGGCAGGACCCGAGTCCCTGCTCCCGGAGCCTCTCCCGGCTCCACTCCCAGCACTCAGCATCTGCACAGCAGCTCTCCCTTCCCATGAGCATTCCCAGCACAAGTTTTCACGGAGGGGCTGCTCATCCGACCACGGCAAGTGCCGGCTCCCAAACAGCCTTCTCCACGCTCCGAGCCACGCTGACATTTTGTTCTGCCCTGTCTCCTCCTTTGACCCGCTCTGAAATAGTTTTCCGGGGAATAGATTTGCACGTTGCACGTACAAACAGATACGAATGTTGATAGTTTACATAGTTCCAGCGAGAGGCTGAGAATAGCAGCCCCCATATAAAGTTATGCAGATGGTGATTCATAGGGTCTACCAAGCATTACTCAGAAAAACGCTCTTTTCAAGCAACACGAGAAAAGAAAAGAGTTTTGAACCTCTCCCACCGCCATCAAGCAGAAATCCACCTCCACACCCGTCCCTCCACGGCACTTACAGACCGTCCTTCCAAGCGGGGCTGGAGACCTTTAATCACAGAAGAAGAACGCCGGGGAGAGATGCACCAAAGCGTGAGCATGTCTTTAGGGAGATCCCTTCCTGCCTTATCCAAATTTGCTATTTTATTGTGATAGTTATCGCTGATTGTTCGGTTCCCATTCAAAGCAAAGTAACAGCGATGCCTTGAAAGCCCATCCAAGAACTCCGGCGCGCTCAGCCTCCCGAGGCAGGTGCGGACAGAGGAGAGCACACATCTCCCCCCGCCAGGCTCCGGGGCGATGCCGGAGCCCCACGTCCCCTCCAGGGAGGCGGCTCCCGCGGGGCCGGTCCCCGGCACAGCCCCCGTCCCGCCCGGCACAGCGCCCCGCCGGGGGTGCCCGTGTCCCCCGCGCCCGCGTACTCACCGCCGCCGGNTCCCGGTCCGTCCCGTCGGGGCGCGGCGCTGCCCGCGGTTCGGGGTGCAGAGCCCGTGAGGGGTCCCTGCGGCTGGGACAGCCCGGCCCGGGGACATCGCTGCTGTCCTGTGTGTGGGACAGCCGCGCTGCAGCACAGGAGGGTCTCTGCCCCAGGCGTGCTTTGTGACCACTTTAGTTCTCCTCATCCTTCTGTCAAACGCTAATGTTGTCCCTTGTCCTCGTCCGTGGAATTAAAGCGGTTTGGGTTTGGAGGGGCCATTTAAGGGCCATGTTGTCCAACCCCCCTGCAAGCAGCAGGGATATCTTCGACTGGATCAGGCTGCTCAGAGCCCCATCTCACCTGGCCTTGGATGTTTCCAGGAATGGGGCATCCACCACCTCTCTGGGCATTAACCCATGCCCATAACTCTGGGTATTAACCCGTGCCAGCGTTTCATCAACATCATTGTAAAAAAACTTTTTTCTTTATAGTTAATCTAAGTCAACCCTTCTTTAGTTTAAAACCATTACCCTGCAGCACTCAGGACACCCGGATATTAAACAAGCTGAGGGTGCTGTGATCTGGGTTTCAGGATGGTGGGTGTGACAGCATCTGGATTGAGGCACAATTCCTCACCGCGGAGCTGGAGGGAGAACATCAAGAGCTCAAGAGCTGCTGTACTGTGCTGTGCTATGGCTGTGCATCTCACACATCCACACATCCACCACGCTGCTCTTGGGCTACAGCCGAGCACCACTGACAGGCAGAGCCATTTCTGTGGATACCCTGGACTGCTCTTCCTGCACTGCTCGGAGCTCCTCACCTCACCAGCTCTAAACCAGCTCAAGGTTCGCCTGTGCAGCCTGCAGGGACCGATGCAAAGCCCCACTGTGGAATTCAGATCTGCTTCATACATGCTTAGAAGCCACTCAGCCCAGCTGAGAACATGTACAGCAGACACTGAGGAGTTTTACAAACGGCAAACTGAGGCACACGGAGGGCTGGCTCACACAGGAGTGGCCCTGCAGTAGGTTGGGTCTCCATCCAAGAGGAACACGGGGCAGGAGTCCTCAAGGCCAGCACCCAGTGATGTGGGGGCACTGTGAATCAGCAGTTACCCTGCTGAAGGACAATAAGATGTTTTCTTCTCGCTACCTGCTCAGATATTGTATTTAACTGAAATTTGATTGTCAAACAGCATCTGAAGCACTTCAAGGTGGCGTTAGTGCAAGGCTCCCTGCTATTCCCAGCAGAGGGCTGCAGAGTGAGGTGGCTTTGTGCCAGCACACTGGGTCTCCAGCCCCATAACCATCCACAACCTTGGATGTGGATCCTGCCTTCCCCAGAGGTCTGACCTACAGGCAGCCGCAAACCCATGACAAATATTCCACCACAAGGCAGAGGCTGGAAGTGCTGAGTGGTACCAGCACCTCTGTCTGCTTAGCAGCACCTTGGCCAAACTGCATTTTCCCTCTCTGAGAACTTTCCTGCTGGTGGACAAGGTGCTGCAACATGGGGCACAGGGAAAGGGCTTCTCCAGAATAAAGACAGAATATCTGTGCAAAATATGTAAAACATCCCATGTATGGTGAAACTGCAGTGGAGAAAACAAGGAGATATAAAAGACAGTTACAGCCCCTGCAAGAACAAGAACAAAGGAGGAACGGGGAAAAAGATTGTTCCAGTAATTGCCTCCCCCAGGTAAGGATGCTGAGCCTGAGCAACGCTGCTGGCACAAAAAAAGTGCTGCTTTTTGATTCACTGTTCACCTAATTTTGCTGCTGCAGCAAATCACATGTAAAACAGTGCATTTCACTGTATAATCAATATAAATAAGTGAGCTTTTCCAATAAGGGTGTGTGTGCAGATGCATGCACTCTGCCCTGTCATGACAGGGTGGGCGATACCAAAAGCACCAAGTCCAGAGTGAATTTGGATGCACCAAGTCCAGAGGAGGAGAGCCCAGGTTCCCTGCCAGAAATAATATTTGTGGGACCTGGGCCAGGCCACAGGTGCCCATCAGTGATTTGGCACACAGGACACTTGCCCCATGCCCAACAAGCACCTCTGGTCATGCCCCCTGTGACAGTCACTAAAGAGGCACTGATGTGGCTTCAGGGGTCATTTCTCTTCAGGCAAAAGGTGTCCATGCTGTCCAGATCCACAGAGAAGCCATTCCCAGGGGCTGGCACACCTCGTGTTTCCCTCAGCATGGGCCACTTGGCACAGCAGGAGTGGGTGCAGCTTGCCAGGCTGATAAGGGGCTGCAGCACGTAGCCATGAGGATGTGCAGATGGGAGAGAGTTCCTGCATCCAGCACGTGTAAAGCAAAGGAGAAACCTCCTGCTGTTCATCTTTGCCTTAATTTGCATCTTCTTAAAGTGCCTAATTAGTTGTGCTAGTTGATATACTGGCTCAGGCACTCCTACTTAATCCAGTCAGCAAACCCAGGCTTTGAAAATATTTGTCCTACATCTTCACATGATGCAACATTCACCGGTGTCCTTTGGGGCTGGACCTGCAGCTGGACACGGATCTCTCTGTGGTGGTTCTGCTGCATGGGCAGCTGAAGGGTTTGGGAGCACTCCTTTGTGCTCTCCAGCAGGAAAAGCCAAGCATTTGGATGTGAAAGGGGATCATCCCCCAGACCACAAAGTGGTGTGTGGTTTTTTGGCTAGTTCACCTAGAAGTACTCCTTCTGCAGACCAGCTGTGGTTTTGCCCCGAGACTTTATTGACTGCCAAGGTCCTTTTTGTACCATAACATGTACTTTGTAATATAACTTATTATTTACTTCCAAAGGCTTTTTTTGAGTTTGAATTATAACAGAAGAGCAAGATGTATATAAAGTTGTTTAATATCAGTTTCTGAAGTGGTTTCTGCACTAGCTATGTCCGTCATCTAGCAAGCCACTTGACCCAAAACCTCTGAGTGTTTTAAAGCTTAAATGTTTGCTTGATGTCTGCAATGATGTCCCAACCAGCAGCCTGTAAAGCTGCACCACACTCAGGAACACAACTGTGGTGGAGAGTCTTGAAAAGACTTGGAAAAGTACTTGGAAAGTACTTGGAAAGTACTGATAGCATCATCCACAGAGGGCTTTATGGACAAGCAGTGTTCTCAAATTCCTTCAGCTCTTCATCTGGGACTTGTGTTGTACAGGAGCACCTGGCTGAGATGCCAGCTCCTCTTGGGGCTGGTGTGTAGATAAATGGGTATGATAAAGCTTTGGGATTCCTATAAGGGAAATTCCTGTGTTGCAGGCGAGGACAGACGGAGCTTCCTAGGAGCTTTCCAACAAAATCTGCAAAGGATTTGAAATTCACCTTACAAGGGATGGGGGAAGAAAAGAGTTAAATCCTGATGTCTCAGCTCAGTCTTTAGTCAGATGAAACTTCTCCTGAGCTCCTGGAGATTTTTGCCTCAGGGAAGCCCAGTGTCCGAGCTTCTTTCTCCATGAAGAGGCACCACAGTTTGTCACACGTGGGTAACCCACCACGCAGCGTGTTTTACATGCCACAGCTGCTGCAGCTCTGCTGGGGTGTGAGCTGCAGGGAGGAAACATTGATTTCCAGCCCTGTAGGCTCCTCAGTCAAGCTTGATGTCAGCCACATCTATCACACCCGAGCAGAGAGAGCTGTGGGAGATCTGCCCTGGCTGCTCAAACACGACAGGTCTCAGTTTGCTTTACTCCACACATTGGATACCTGAGCTTGAAGCTCCTGTGTATCCCTGATTCCAAACGGTGATGTTCAAAGAAGCAGAAAGCACTTTGATTAAACACAAAACCGGCTACGTTTGCTTCCCAGTGAAGTCAGCATTAGATGTGAGATGAACTGCAGCTATGCTGACATCCCCGAGACCCAGTGCTTCTTGGTGCCTCTGCTGCATGCAGCTATCACAGAGCTCTCCAGGGAGAAGGGAATGGGTTGGGCTTTGTTTATTTTTCAGCACAAAAATGCAAAAGAGAAGCTCAGGGCAGCATTAATTACAAATGTTGGAGAAAAACGGTGGAGCAGCCATCCAGCTCTCCTGGTTGCCACCATGTGTGGAGCCCTCGGTGTCCAACACACACCTGTCCCAGATGTTCCCCAGCTGTTTTCCTTTCCCAATGCCCCTGCACTATCCCACTGCCTGCCTTGGCGTCGGGCTGCCCACAAGCACTTGTTCACATCGCTGTGCTGTGCTGGGAGGTGGCTGAGGGATATTACACTGCCAGCAAACCTTGCAAACATTTTGTTGGAAGCATGACAGCCTGGGGAGAGGCACAAGGAATGGCTGAGAGGAGGAGTGTTGTCAATGAGTGTTTTAAAGTTGTTTAAAGAATCACCAGCAAAGGTATCAGCAAAAACAGATTTAATATAAAAGCGACAGCACAACGAAGTTTGTTGGCAAGGTTCAATCTATTGCTTGCTAGATGGTTAAAGCACGGAGAGAAAAAAAGCAAACAAAAAGTCCAATGTCAATTAATCCAAACAGAAATAAACCCAAAAATACCCCTGTGAAAGGTGGCTGGGGAGGGGGAGACAAAAGGATAGGAGAAGGTAAGGGTGAAAAGGAATACATACTAAAGGCACAACAGTACTTCAATAAACAGCATTTAAACTTAACATCACTTAAACTTAACAGATTTAACTTACATTATCAGTTAAGTTAAACAATATAGCAAAGGATTCATACAGGATTTACTATACCTCAACAGCAACTTACTTACAGGCCTAACTTACTTACAAATCTAAAGTACTCAAGAATCCAAGGGAGCAGCACTCCCAGGACATTTGATGTAGCACATGCACACTTGCATGCACACAGACATAAAGAGTCTTTACGAGATACCTGTAAGAAATTCCCTTCTAATTCAGTGAAATACTCACCTGGGATGCCTTTGCTGCCCTGCTGTACACAAAAGTCTGTCTGCTTTCTTCAACTGCTTCAACTTTCTGTCTGCTTGCTTTCTTTCGTCTGCAACGTCAGCTGTTGACCCAGCAAGAGCTCTGTGATTTCTGCCTGCACACCTTGCCTTGCTTTAACCCAGAACCCTTACATTTCCTTACACGGGTTTCTAGGTAACTGAAGACAATTTTGAAACTGCAAGAAATGACAGGAGGTGAGTTTGGGAAATAACAGGCTGCAGCTTCTCTGTAATGGCATTAAAAGAGTCAGAGCCAGGCTGTCAGAGGATATCAACTCTCATCTCCAGTGCCACAGCTCCCTCACTGGGGAATTTGCCTCGCACTCTGGTTAGCTCTGTGGTATGAGGCTCTGAGGAGACCCCACTCCTGATGTTCTCCTGATTTCTGCCTGAAAGAAACAGCACTAGCAGGAGATTTCTCCTATGGAGGTGTAGGAGCAGGTTGCTCCCATCTCTTCCCTCGATCTCTCAGAGAAAAACAGATTCTGTACTGACTTGGAAAAAAGAGGGGGATGTGAATGTGAGTAACAGGCACTTGCAAAGATGCATGTGAAGAAACAGCTGGAAGACATTGCCTAAATTAGTTACCTTCAGACTGAAAAGAAAGGTCTCCATCTACCATATGCAGATGACTTACATCAGCACCTCAGACTGCGACAGGGCCTCACAGAAAGCACCCATAAGCAGCATCCCTGAGCCACAGACCTGCCATCCCAGATGGAGAACACAGGCTTCCCTGCTCGACCTCCCTGAGAAGTCACCCAGGGTCCAGAGAGTTAATCTTGCTCCCCAAAATGTATCCTGTCCTTTTCTTTGGCTACTCACCCTATTTGAAAAGGTGTGGTTTCACTTCCCTGGTGCTTCTCCTGTGCCAGAGAAGTGTCAGCTCTTGTTGGTTGCCTCACAGAGGGATGAAACTCTCCTGCCTTGTAATTGACTCTGCCAGTTCCAGCATGAGGGAAAATTCATCCCAGCCCTATAATCTGCATTAGCCTGGATGTAAGCAGACACTTCAGTGCAATAAAAGTTCAGAGCTTATCATAGACTCTGGGCTGATACCATAGATAATGGTAATTAACCGCTCTGGGATGACAATGGTTTATCGCTGGCTGATTTCTCAACGCTTTCCTTAAGCATTCTGTAAAAAAATGGGCCTTGCCAAGGATGGAGAGGGCAGGAGGAGACAGCAAGCAGCTATGTGAGTCTGCAGCTCAGCACATGAGGGGCTTGGAAGTGCACCTGGAGTTTAACATGAGCTGGGGGCAGGATCAGTGCATTTACCCACTCTCAGATTTGTGAGGCACAGGGCTCCTGTGGGTGGGTATTTAAAGGCCACTGTTCCCCATGGGCAGAGTGCTGCAGCAATCATACATTGATGCTTACTGGAAGTACAAAAAAACTGGGGTTTGGTTGTGTCAGGAGGTACTGAAATTGCTGTCTCATCTTACCAGGTATGGCTCCAACCAAGTCGCCAAACTGGATTCTACAGAAATTTCCTGTATTAAAGGAAACTGAGGAATCACACCCTCATCACCTTCCATGCAGACACCTTTTCCAGTCACTGATTTGCAGAGCTGATGACCAGTTGATTTTTCCAGTCCTCAGTCTGAAAATCATTTGGTATCTCCATGAGATGATCCCCACGTGGGAGCACATCTTGTCGTTCTCCACAGAAAGGGGCAGGAACCTCTTCTCAGAGCCTCCAGCTTCCTTCTGCTCCGTTCCATACACGTGGGAGTTGCTTCCAAGGCACATCTGCTGTTGAAAGGAGCCGAGCAACTTGGAGGGAACAAATACTGGCAATCAGCTTTCGACCTGATTTTATACTGAGTTTTCTAGTGAAAAAAAGGACATTTGTAGTCTATCAGCATAGCACTGTACCACGTTAAATACGCCTCCATTTATCTTCAGTAAGACCAATACAGTTCCTTATTATTGGAACAATAGTATATTTTTGTCACGCTTAATTATTAACTTATCTGGCTGTGATTTCTTCGTTTATTAAAAGGATATTCTAGGTGACTTTAACAGCTATACAACTCTTATATAACCAACATTTTAAACTCTTTTTTCCAGCCATTCTTCTCTTTTTTTTTTTTGCTTTGTTCACAGCTTTTCTATTTTTCTTTGGCATAGGTAAGTAAACCCAAAGGGCCAGATCCTACAGTTACATTGATGTTTTTGGAGCATGGCCTGGAGTTTTATCAGTCTACATCATCTGTAAGTGGGCCCATGAAATTTTTAAAACGTTGAAATAAATGAAAGCAGACAGGTGACAGAGTGACAGCACCAGACAGAGAGAATGGCCACGGCCAAGGCAGTGCAAGTCTTAGCTTTATTTGGAGGAAAAGGACCTGCAAGTACATCTGGCACTGGGAGGCTAAACACACAGGCAGATTTGCTGGGAGCTGAAAACGGGAGAAAAATTTGGCCTGTACAGAAAAACGACTTGTAGTGTTTTCCTGCGGTGACACTGGCAAGCCTTCACCACCACTTTAGCCCCGAATGATTCCTGCACGTTCCCACAGCATTTGCCACTCCAAGCAAGAAGATTCCAGAGGCAAGGGGTGGGAGAGGGTACCCTGCAGTCACTCCCCGCCAGCTGTGGTTCACAACTGCCTCCAGGACAAAGTTCACCCTGAGCATCCTGGCAGCCACTGGCATTGCTGTCCATTATATCATGAGTCTGAAATAATCCATTTATTGCCTTTCAGTGGCTGCAGCTCGTTCCTGATGCCCAGCACAGTCGGTGCCCCCAGGATCTCACTGACAGAAGGAGAGAGGGGAGCACCACTGCTCCTTCACCCACTCCTCCTCCTCATTCTCAGGGCTGTGAAGCCAGCTGATGGTTGCCATGAGCTTGCTGTCCCCCACTGCTCACCCAGAGGAGTGTGGCCTCCCTCAGCCTGTAGTTTGAGTGCTGGAGCCCCAAGTTCTTCAGTAACCAGCTCTCCACACCCGCTACTGTGCCACAGCCATTTCATTTCTGCCACAGAGGACACTACCCTGGTGACAATGAAGGGAGGGCTGAATTCCTTTCCCAGTCTGGCTCTCTGTTTTGACAAGTGATTCTTTCTATAAATCCCAGACAGGGTATCCTTTCAGAGGCAGTTGTAAAGCTGGATTTAACACACATCACAGAGAATACACGAAAGCTCTCGTGCGTTCTGCAGCGCTGGGGGTTTTTTGGTGGCTCTGTGAACGTGCTGACCAGCAGCTGACCTTGCCTCCTGAAGGACGGCCACTGAAGGACAGGACACACTCTGCCATTGTCAGTATTCCCAATTTCACTTCCCACCCTGCATCTGCTTCCCCCCAGGATGGTGATGGGTGCCCCCTACACCTACAACAGCTCATCACCAGAGGAGTGGGGCCTTGTGACATGATTGGTGTCAGAGCACATGGGATACAGCCCATGTAGCCTTGGCTCCTGCAGCAGCAGTTATTCCTTCTCTTGGTGAAGCCCTTCCCAGCATGAACAGGGTGACTGCAGCCTTGAGAGGACAGAGGAAAGCAAGGAAAGAAGAGCAAAGGCACCCCAAGGACTCAGTGTGCTGGACAGGTTGGACCAATCCACATGGAAAGCTTTCTCCATCACGGATGTTAAAAGAGGCCTTCCACATTAGGTCCACCTACACCTAAAACAGCCTCACCAATCTAACCTTGCCTAAGCGTTCAGTTGGTGTTTCACTTTCCCTGGCAGCTATCTGGAAGTTTCTAAAGTAACTAAAAATGCATTTTCCCTTTTTGACCGATTTACCAAGGGCCACCCCAGCTACAGCTGCTGTACCAAACCCTCTGCCCTCCTCCTCCTCAAGCCACCACACACCTCTACTCCCTCACATAAAACATTTGTGAGACATGAGAAATAGGTCGTGGGCAATAGATATCCCACTGATAAATACCTTTCAAAAAAACCCATCTGGAAGCTGGTCAATTGAGCAACATGAGGTAAACACAGGGAGCCCCACTCCAGCCCACGTTCCCCTAAAGGCTTTCCTTCAAGGGTGACCAGACATACTTTGGATTTCTCAGCAGAGGGAGCTTGTCACAAGCAGTTTGAGCACCACCTCCCTCCAAGCCTCAGAAACGCTCCCGTTTCAAGCAGCACCAGCTTTGCACCAAACCAACGTGCAGGAAAACTGAAGGCAGGTGACTCCTAACTCTGAGTAACCATGTGCTGGTTTGTTTATGGATTTAAGCAGGCTTGCGGGTTTCCCAAAATTCTTTATTAGTTTTCATAACTATTCCTATAAAATGCCTGTCCTTTTAACATCCTGGTGCCGCTCAGCAGCAGCTCTGTGGCAGTCAGTGCCAGGGCTGTGAGAGTTTGCAGGAAAAAATGGGCTTTTTAATGCTTTTCAATGCCTTCCTTTGGTGCCACTGAAGGCCTCTTTGCAGAGACAGAAGTCCTCAGCCTACTTTTGTGTGCAGCTCAAATGCTCTGTATGTTATGACCATGTAGTGTGGCCAGTGTAGGGTCAGGGCAGTGATTGTCCCCCTGTGCTGGGTGTTGATGAAGCCACACCTCGAATCCTGTGTGCCCTTCTGAGCCCCTCACAACAAGAAAGACGTTGAGGGGCTGGGGCATGTTCAGAGAAGGGCAACAGAGTGGGAAAAGGTCTGGAGCACAAGTCTGAGGCTGAGGGAGCTGGGTGGGCTCAGCCTGGAGAAAAGGAGGCTCAGAGGGGACCTTCTCAGTCTCTACAGCTCCCTGAAATGAGATTGGAGCCATGTGGGGGTCAGGGTCTTCTCCCAAGGAACAAGGACAAGAGGAAGCAGCCTCAAGTTGTGCTGGGGAGGTTTGGATTGCATATCAGGAACAATTTTGTCACAGACACGGTTATCAAAAACTGGAACAGGCTGCCCAGGGCAGTGGTGGAATTATCATCCCTAGAGGGGTTTAAAAGCTGTGTGCATGTGGCACTTGGGGTGGTGGCCTTGGCAGTGCTGGGGGAACAGTCGGACTTGATGACCTTGGAGGGCTTTTCCAACCTAAACAATTCTATGATTCCATGACTGTGTGTACCTTTTCCCGGTCTCCTTGGACAAACAGCTGCATCTTTCATCCAAAAGCCTTTCCGTGGCTACCACCAAGCCCTGCTGGGTGGGGAACAGTCCTGTGCAGGGCTGGCAGGGCTGTCTGGGATGAGCTCTCCCCAAGAGGATGGGAAACTCCAGCACGGTCAATGCCAGGCTCCTGCTCTGCTCCCAGCACAAGCGTGCGTGGGGTGAACTCCCCCAGGGAGCTGATCCAGGCAGAAAAAAAACTGATTTAAAAAAAAAAGTTTAATTCTTCAGTCAGATCAGTTCTCCAACCTGTTTTACTGAGTGACAGCAGAAGCACTTGTACTGCACAGCATGCCCAGAACAGCACGAGTGGGTGGATGGGATGGCAGGAGAGGGAGGGAGGGAGGAGAGGAAGGGAAAAGGACTGCTTTTTTAAGAACCACTAACAGCTTAAACACACTTTAAATTATAATTTAATTGAAGAAACCAGGGATTTTAGTCTCAAGATACCAAGGGAACCTTAGCTCTTCCAACCAGATTTGCAGATGATGTTTTCCTAAGCCTACATAGATCGTTGGATGATGTTTTGCTCAAATAACTAGAATAACGAGAATTGAAAACCAGCAGCATTTCTATCTCCCCTTCCCTCATCCCCGTCTCATTCCTGTGTTTTCTATGCCTGGCATCAGTAGGTACACGAGCAATTTGACCATAATCTGAATGGTGGTTCACTCTTCTGCTTTAAAGCAGTTTCACATCACAATTTTTGAGCTCACCTACCCCCTTCTTGTTGCCTAGGGCCTTACAAAAACAAGAGCAAAACACGAAAAGCATTATAGGCGCTTCTAATGGTTCTTCATAAAAACAATTTCAAAATTGTTCAAATTTCAGTATTTACACTGAAGGCAGAAATATCCCCTTACGAATAAATGATGCCATTATTCAGTGCTTGATCACATTCAGATCAGGAATAATTATTTAGGTCCTACCGAAAGGTTAAAACAATGTCTCTTTCTTAGGGCATGGGAACCTTCTTTTGCATTAATAATTTCAGTCAGCAGATGAACTGATAAATAAAAGCAGATAACATCAATCAGCTCAGATGTAAGAAGAGCTAGTGAGCAGACTAGGCACAAGTGCAACAACAAATATAAATTGGCTATAAATAAATTTAGTCTGGAAATTAGGAGACCATTTCCAAAAATGAGAGCTGTGAAGCCTCAGACTAGTCCTTCAATAAAAGCAGTGGGACGAAACCCATACAAGCAGTGTGCTAAAATTTCCATCCCCAGAATTGTTCCAGGCCAGGTTGCAAACTGTTCTAATGGAAGGTGGCTCTGCTCATGGCAGAGGGGTCAGAACTAGGTGATCTTCAAGATACTTCCCACCCAAACCTTTCTGTAAATGATTCCATGAAATCATGAAGTGGGGTTCAAAACAAAGCCTTCCAGTTGTCTGAGGACAGCTGAAAGGTGTGGCTGGCCTGCCACAGCTGAGCTCTGAACCTTGATCCCTCCCGGTCTGGAGTTCCCAACTATCTCCCAGCTATGGATCGTCTAAAGACCAAGGGAAGCGTTTGTCCTGCTGGTGAAGAGGAAGGACACCTGACACCTGTGTTACATCACCGTGGCAGTGTCCTCCTGGAACACCTCAATCCCGTGTTCCTCTCTGAACCCAGCGGTGCCGTGGCAAAGTCTCTGCCATTCCAGGGTCCCTGACAGCACTGGCTGTGCCAGGACCTCTGTCACTCTCAAGCAGCGCATCCCTTGAGGGATTTTAACTTCAAAAAACAAAGCCTCATCTTTCTCACAGACTTTATTTATCTTCCCTCACACGGTTGCAGCATGGATGGGAATTTTCTGCCGGGGTTTTAGAGAGCAAGCTGTGTTTTGGAGGGAGATGTCCCCTTCTTTATTCCAGAAACGGAACTGCATGGCACTTTGGGCTTTCTGCGGGAGACACCGGCACTGCCGGGTTCTCTGGTGTCTACAGCACCAGAGGGATGCTCAAGTGAGGGACGCACAAATGACGGATGTGGAGGTGTTTTGCTCCAGACCCAAACCTAAAGGCACCAGGGTGCACCCCTTGCCCGGGGGACGCTGGCCACCACAGCACCTCCAAGAGCCTGTCCCCAGCCCTGACTGGGGGGTCCCCTCTGCCTCAGCCCTTGTCCTCTGCCCTCTATCCCACTCAGCCCCTGTCTCAGGACCAGTCACCAGCCCTGCCCGGGGGTCTCACCCGCCTCCCCCAGCCCAGCCGGGGTCTGACCCTGCC
>VZRO01005200.1:169681-184731 GCA_013397915.1 Daphoenositta chrysoptera | reverse complement strand
CGGGGCAAAGTCCAGCCGGAGCGCGGAAAAGCAAAGGAATAAACGCGGGGTTCTTGTCTGGCTGAAACTCCTGTGGAGCTGCGGTCTCCTCAGGGATGCGCTGGGCGCGCAGCAGGCTGAGGGACACACGTGTGTGCAGCGTGTGTCCATTCCATTCCATTCCACTCATCCTGCTGATGAGGAGGATCATGATCCTGATCCGTGCCAGGAGGTGGCTCCTGGGGAGATGGAACTTTCCCTCCACCCAGAAATGCAGGGGTCTGTCATGTTTCTGTGCTCTCTGGTGTTCGTGGTAATTCTGTCACGTCTGCTTCTGTTTCCTGCCTCGTCTCTCACATCACAGATGCAGATGGATGTGAATGTGTATGGCGTTGTTCTCGGAGGGTCTGGGGTTGTTGATTGGGTTGGGTTTGTTTTTTTTTACCAGCTGTAGTAGCTACTCAGCTTTGAAGAAAGTGCAATTGTTTGTGCTCCAGGTGTTAACCACTGTGGCTTTGCAGAATTCGTGGCTCGTATGTATGGCTTATACGTTTTCCTTCTCAAGTTTTCATAGAATCCTAGGAGGCTTTGGGTTGGAAGGGACCTTAAAAATCATCTCATTCCAACCCCAGCCCACCATGGGTCCACTAGACCAGGTTGCTCAAGGTTGCTTCCACTAGACCAGGTTTTCTCTCTTTGCCTGTTCATTGGCAGGCTCAGGTCACTTTTTGCGTGTTTTGGAGTAGAACTAAGATTATAACAGTGATAATACCTCCCTTAGAGGAGGTTTTCCTGTGGGTTTTTTTAACTCTCTGTCAGTGTCTTGACAGCTTTCTGAATCCTTCCCCCAAAAGAAAACCCCAAAACTACAGAATATTAGAAATGCTCCCTCTACATAACTAAACCACTCTGGTCATACTTTGTTTAGAAGTTCGGAGGTCTGCAAAGAGACTTCCAAAGCATCCCTGCTCTGACAGTTGTTGGCTCTTGCAGGTCCGGGAATGGAAGAAGGAAGGCAGCAGGAGGTACATGTGCACGGGCCGGCCCGGCTGGCTGACTGTGTCACTCCGTGTTGGGAAGTACAAGAAGACTCATAAGAACATCATGATCAATTTAATGGATGTTCTGGAAGTAGACAGTGAAAGACAGGTAACAAATTCCATCACACAGCATTCACTAGAATGGATTTTACAGTTTTCTTTGCAATACTCGGAGCTGAAGAGATTAGATTCCACAAAGAACACAATTTGGTGGCAGACCCATCAGATTTCAAGGGTTTTACAGTGTGTGCTTGGATCGTTTTATCCAAAAAACCCAGCATATGGAATTGCTTGGCTTTTATGTGCTGAAGTCTGAAAGACCAGATTGATTTATGGGTTTGGGCACTGAGCAACAAGATGTTGAGGCAGAGGAGGAATCACTAAACAGTTCCCCCTATTTTTAGTAGTGCTCTTAGGAAAGTGAGTCTCGGAGTTCTGGTAGCAGATGGGACTGTATCCGGTTAGCCATATTTTGTCATCATTAATGCTGAACTCTTAATTTATGTTTGTTGAGAACTTGGGGGTGTTTTGTTGGTTTTTTTTTTCTTTTTAGGTTGTTCGTGTGGAACCGTTGGTGTCCATGGGCCAGCTGACTGCACACCTGAATCCCATGGGCTGGACTATTCCTGTGGTACCAGAGCTTGATGACCTCACCGTAGGTAAGGGTTGTTGATGGCACTGATTTTGTGACTCACTGATTTTGCTGCACTTTCATTAAGGTTTTTTATGCAGTAAAACATTGCATTGTTTTAAAGGTTCCAGAAATACTCTGTTGAACCTTAATTTTCTTTGTGATATTTATATTATAAGCACTTCCTTTTTTTTTTTTAATAGTCTTAAAGGAGATTATAAAGTGGGGGTTTGCTCTCATAAATCACCCACGTTTTGGAGTGTGTTTCATTTGATTTGTTGTGTGCTCTCTTGATAAGGTGGCCTGATCATGGGAACTGGCATTGAGTCTTCATCCCATATCTATGGACTTTTTCAGCACACCTGTGTGGCCTATGAACTTGTTCTTGCTGATGGAAGCCTTGTGAGATGTTCACCAGTAAGACAAAATGTTACTTTGCTATCATTTACAATGTCATTGACAGTTATCAGTGTGGATATATGATTTAGTATGACATACTTTTTGCAGACTGAAAACTCAGACCTATTTTATGCAGTGCCTTGGTCTTGTGGTACTCTGGGTTTCCTGGTTGCAGCAGAAATAAAAATGATTCCTGCCAAGAAATATGTCAAAATACATTACAAGCCAGTGAGAGGACTGCAGAAGATTTGTGAGAAGTTCACTGAAGAGTCTAAGAAAAAGGAGAATAGTTTTGTGGAAGGACTTTTGTATTCCTTGGATGAAGCAGTCATCATGACAGGAGTCTTGACTGATGAAGCTGAGCAAAGCAAGGTAACTAAAGGGAAGTTACTTGCAATGAAAAAAATACTCCCAAAGTCTAATTGAGGCTGTACTAGATGCTAGGATAAAACCATTATAAAATTGGAACAATCTCTTAAGATAGGATTAAAAGTTAGATCTGTCCATCAGAATATTTTAAATTACAGCCCTTTGCTACTATGACAGAGTCTGTTCTCTAAATCTCTTCAATTGATGAGAAATGACCCACTGATTCCATTGTTCTAGCAAATAATTCAGTCTGCAGCCTTTTCTGCAGTACCTGAGGAGGAAGAGAAGGATCTTTTCCCATAGACTGAACAATGCTGCTTTGAACTGCAGTTATTCAGAGTAACTCTCTTCCCAGCAAGCTTTTAATTCTGTTAACATTAATAAAAACACATCAGGGACATGCACAGGAGGGTCATGCTAAGTGTTCACACAACCCTCCACCTGGATGTTTCTCCTCTGCCATGTGAGATTTTGGATTAATGGTGGGTTTAGAGATTGGCATTTTAGGAGTTCAGTTCTGTCACATTCATGGGCTCCTAAACAGCCTGTCAGTGGCAAGCCTCACTTAAACCTTAATGGCAAGAAAGATAAGAAGGAGCCTTGCAGGTGGAGGGGTGAAGGCTCCATAGATGCCTTGTGACAGCCTCATGCAGAGGGTATAACACAGATTCCTCCCAGGGAAGGAATTTGGGGACATACTCTGTTGTCTAGCAAGGTGTAACTGTTATCTAATGACTGCATGTTTTCTTGTAGATAAACAGAATTGGCAACTACTACAAGCCGTGGTTCTTTAAGCATGTGGAGAAGTATTTGAAAGCTGACAGGACTGGAGTAGAGTACATTCCTTCCAGACATTACTACCACAGACATACTCGCAGTATCTTCTGGGAGCTCCAAGTAAGACCAGTTCCAAAATTCAAATACATCTGCAGGAAGGTACTCTGCCCTTTCCCAGTGTAGGTGCAATGTACCTTCTTCCCCTTGGCAGCAACTTCTGTCTTTCATGGCAGAAAAAACCAGCAACGTTTATGGCAAATTTACAATTCCTGCATTTGGGTACAGCAAATCCAAAGACACCTCTTCACGATAAGGCATTGTATCAGAAACTCCTAATTTTTGTTTTAGTGCTTTTCTGAATTAAGACCTTAAGTACATAATTCAGCATTAAATTTTTTGTACCTGCTGAGTGATTTTCAAATTCAGATGGTGGAAAAAACATGAATGTGAAATTCTGGCTGTAAAACTGCCAGATAATATTAAGGTAATTAATTATCTTAATTATCTGAAATTATTTATTTGGGGCTGGGGATGTTGTGATTCATACAACTGAAAATCAGTGGTAACCAGAGGAGGCTTGGGGCAGGGCTCTGTAACCAAGTGCAGTCCAGGGCCCTCTAATTTGCTTATATTTGTACTTTTAGAACTTCACAGAAGTATCAGTAATTAAATTTATTGAAAATCTGCCTTAACATTGCTCCAAACATTCTGAAGTGTTCTTTTATTCCGCTTACACATTCTTCAGTCCAAGTGTTTTCCTTTATTCCACTTACACATTCTTCAGTCCAAGTGTTTTCCTTTCCTCTCTGAAGGATATCATCCCTTTTGGCAATAACCCCGTGTTCCGTTACCTGTTTGGCTGGATGGTTCCCCCAAAAATCTCCCTGTTAAAGCTCACCCAAGGAGAAGCCATTCGGAAGCTGTATGAGCAGCACCACGTCGTGCAGGACATGTTGGTGCCAATGAGGAGCCTTGAAAAATCCATCCAGACCTTCCACGTTGACCTGAATGTAAGAACACATCTTCCTAGAACGCTGCAAATCCTGGGTTGTTGGTGATAAGAACTGGGACTGTTGATCTTAAGACATAATAATCTGCTTGTGCAAAAGGTCATTATTGTGTCCTGGGGAGTGCTGTGCTGTGTGAGCCCATGGTGCAAGGCTGCAGCAGAAATAAACACAGCTTTTGGAAAAGAGAAGAATTAAATAAGAGTCAAACTTTAGTAGAAGCCAATACTTCTAGAAGATTTTATCACTTACTGAAATTTGGACTTATCTTCACCTAAAATGATTGGTGGTCTCACTAAACACCAGCTGGGGAGATTAATTTCCCTTTCTTGCTTTTATTTCTGAATTGATTTTAGTTAGTGTAGAATTTCAGTTTTGACAATTTCAATTTTGGGCTGACCTGGAAAAGAAAACACTTCCTTCTCTTTTTGCTCAGAAAGTTTATTCAGTTGTTGCTTTGGGATCAGGGGTGGTTTGTTTGTGGGGGGTTTTTTTGGTTTTTTTTCCTTTTAATTTCAAATATTTAAGAGGAGGAGATGTAATTCTAGGATGACATTTTCAATCTATTTGTGTTATGGTCATTAGAAGGTCCAGCTAAAAACAGCACCAGGACAGCTGGGGAGGAAGAGCTGAAAGCAAGGGTTTCAGTCCCAGACTGGGAAGAAGTTCTCTTAACTCTTCATTTTGTCACATTTATTAAAGAGCTTAAAGGATGACTGTGTTCAAAAATAAGTGATAGTGTTTTCCTACCCCTGCAGGTGTACCCTATTTGGTTATGTCCTTTCATATTGCCCAACAATCCTGGCATGGTCCATCCCAAAGGAAATGAAACTGAACTCTACGTGGATATAGGAGCTTATGGAGAGCCCAAAAGCAAACAATTTGAAGCCAGGGCTTCAATGAGGCAAATGGAAAAGTTTGTAAGAAGTGTGCACGGGTAAGGACCCCCCTCCTCAGAACAGTAATAATCTCATATAATTCACACCCATGTGGTTTAATCAGCTACTTATCCCACAGAACTTTAATATTTAATATCACAATAATTTAACAACCACAATAATTGAAAACTAATTTAAATTTCTAATTTGGGTGAGTTTTAAATATGATTTCACTTTATTATTTGATTGCAAAACCAACCAAACAAAAGGACACACTGAAGTACTTGCAGTGTAGTTGGGAGTTGGGTGACTTCAGCTCACCTTTTACCTCCAGGCTGCTCTGGGGGTAGAGTCTGCTGCTACAAAATACATCCTTGGAATACATCATTCAGGAATCCCAAAAGTTTGGGCAGCTGCCCTGCCTGCCCTTGGGACTGTTCTCCCTGCAGTCCTTGCAGCCTCATGTGGCGGCTCTGCCCCGTCCTTGCAGCAGGATGTCCTTGCCCAGGGCCAGCCTTGCCTGTCCCTGCAGTCAGTCCCTGTGTTCTGGTGGCATTCTTTCCTCCCTCAAAACTTGTGCTCCAGAGCTTCCTTTTCCCTGCCTCGGTTCTTATTACACAGGACCACAGTGGGCGTGAGGCATGTGCCCACCATCTGTCACCAACTCGAGCCAGCCTAATTTGCTGGAGCAGTGTCAGTGGAGAAGCAGCCACAGGCTGGTTTCTCAGGAACAAAAAGCAACTACACGGTATTTTTACACCATCAGTATAATTTATCCCCATTTCTATTTTGACCTACTTCTCAGTCTAACAGTGATCATGTCCCATGTGGCTGAGCAGTAATGGCAAGGCTGCTTCGAGATGATTTGGGGACTGCAAATGACTTTGAGCTGCAAGAAGTGATTTGCCAGAGAACAAAGCAACCCAAAGTTAATTTTAAGGGTTTTTTTTTTTTTCATTAACTTGAAATTAAGCTTTTAATTTAAAGCTCTTTACTGACAAAGTTTGGTCTGTTTTCTACCTGTCACTGGGAAACAAACAATGGGTAAATGCTTAATCTTCCAGTTTCGTAATCACACAAAACAATAGAGCTTTTATGTTAGGTTGTGTTTTGCTGCTGTACTCTGATGGAAGCTGCAGTTTAGAGAGCACAGTATGGAAGTGAGGAAGAGTCCACAGCTAAATAAGGATTTAATTTGTAAATGGACCTTTGTTACACCATGCTTTGTTTACACTATGAATTTATCTTCTTGGCCTGGTCTCATCTGGTGGTGTCTTGCCTTCCTAGTTCTATTCTCAATGTCCAAAGAAATGAAAAAGTCAAAGGATGTATTGTTACATTTGTATTGAATGGATATTGTAATGCAGGCAAATACAAGATTCTATGATTGTACCTCCATGGATCCTAAGAAAACAGGCAGAAAAAAATACTAAATCCACAAAACATAATTGGCTGAGTGTCCCAGCATAATCCATGGGAACAATTGTATTTGCTTGTTTTAAAACCCATTGTTGATGTTTTTGTTAAGTATTTGCTATTCATAGGTTGCACTGAATTTTTATTTTTTTTTTTAATATTCTATATCAAATCTTGTGGCTCAATTAATAGTGAATCTCTGTCTCTTCTTTTTCCCTTCTCTCCAGTTTCCAGATGCTGTATGCAGATTGTTACATGACCCGTGAGGAGTTCTGGGATATGTTTGATGGCTCATTGTACCACAAGCTGAGGGAGCAGATGAATTGCAAGGATGCCTTTCCAGAAGTGTATGACAAAATCTGCAAAGCTGCAAGGCACTGAGCCTGGCTGAGCTCACCAAGCAATCAGGGAAAGAGGAATTTACCTATAGCTAGTCAGTATATCCTTTAAAAAAAAAAAGCTTTATTGCTCTCCAAATAAGCTCATTATTATTGATGTTTAAAGGTATGAATTCCTGCTTTACACATTTATGTTTAGTATTTCTTTGTATGTTTTAAAACCATTTTTCCAAACTCAGAGTGATTGTTTTTAAGAAATCTGAAGTGCTAGCCTTTGTATCTAATGTAGTGACATAGGTGAGTACACCTATTTCCAAGCAGAAGAAAAATAATGGGAATGGAGGAAGACACTGGAGTTACACCAGCTGTGTACCATAGCTATATTTAACTTGACTTCTGAGAAGGAGGAGGGAGGGCTCACAAATAGGTGCCAAAGCTGAACACACTGTCTAATTAATCATGTTATTAAAAACATTTGCCTCCAGTCAGTATCCTGTAGAGCAGCTCTGCAGTGGCTCATCCACATTCCATCATCCCTCATTTTTGTGGTGGTGGTGGTGCTGCTCTGCTTGTCCTGCACGGCAGCTGAGCTCCCCAGCCCTGGCTTCTGCTGGAAAAACTGAGCACTGAGGTGTGAAGAAGATGCTTTTTACTTGTGCCTATCAGATTTGTACCGATTTTTTGATTATGAAGTGCGAATGGATGTAGGTTTTTAGGTATTTTGTAGTTGGCCAACAGTGCATTGGTTTTTTTTGCCCCAAAGTATCAATGTTCTGGCTTTGTAGACCACTGAAAAAAAAAAAATTGCTGCTATTTCATATAGCCAAATTTTAATTTCTTAGTGGGTCAGTTTATTTGGGTTTCTTTTGGGTTTGTGTTTTTTGGGGTTTTTTGGTTGTGGCTTAATTTTAGTGCCTTATAAGTACTCTGTTGGAGGAAGATAATGGCTTATCTCAGTCTGTTCTGTCCTGGCCTGTAGGAGAAGGAAGTGAAGGCTGTGTTTACAGGAGGTTTGTTAGAGCAAGTGGCTGTGGATAAGAACTCTTGGTGTGAATCTTGATACACACAGGCTTCGGTTCTGACTCGAGTGACATTTTTGCTTTTCATTTTAGCTGGGTTAGGTTGATAGGCTTTGTAAAAGGACTGTTTCAGTCACCTGGAGAGGAAATAACAGCCAGTACTGTTAGTTCCCTCTTCTGCTGCTCGCAGGTGAAAATGGCACAGTCACGGACTTGATACAGTTGAGTGTAGAAGTGTGGGAATGTCTTGACCCTGTAGCCAGAATCAGGGTTCCAAACCAAGCCTGTGTCTTGTCCAAGCAGTACTGAAAATTGTTACTTGAAACCTTATTGAGCCTGAGGGAAAAGAAAGCAATTTTCTTGAGGCTTGTGTAGGGTGTAACATGGAGAGCTTCTCAAACAGTTACCAGTGGGAGGTGTAATTTTATTATGCGTGCTAAACCAATGATTTTATTTATTGATAGATGGATGTTTAAGGTCCAGATGAAACCAATGATAAAGCAGTAGCAGGAATAAGCTTGGGCTGTAACTCAGTGATGCACACTGTGTGCAAGTAAGGTATCCCCTCAAATCCTGCGCAGGGGCAGCATTCCATGGGGAGACACAGCCAGTGCAGAGTGTCCTCGGTGCTGCCCGAGCTGTGGAGCTGTGTCAGTGATCCAGGAGCGTCTGCCACGCCTCCTGGCTGCACCAGGGGCACACAGGAAGGCAAGTGTTGATTCTCAGGGTGTGACCTGCCTTCCTGCCCCTACGAGGGAATTGTCCCTGGCGTGAAGCTACGATTTAGCCCAGTGCTTGTATGATAGTCTGCACAGAGCAAGAATGGTTTGGTTAGCTTTGAAAGGGCAATGTTAAAACAGCTAGAGGATATGCAAATACTTCTACTTAGGCTGTGTTTCACTTATGTACTGATGATCTTTAGGTATGCACTGTGTTTGTTTTTTCACTCCTTAATTTATTGGCAAACTCTGTATGCCGTGATTGGGTACTGCACTGTATCAGTCACACACATGCACACACATCATTGCTGTTGCTCTTGGTTTTTGGTTGTATGGGCTATTGAAAATAAAGCTCTGGCCGGCGTACTGTTCCAAGGGGTGTCTTTTAATGAGTGATTGCTTGCTTTTCAACAGCTGTTTATCATTTCTCTGGTGCTCCTTGTGTCGTTCCACATGGCCAGCGATTACTGGGAAAAGGCTGGGTAAGGGACCCAAGGCCTTGCCAGGGAGGTGGTGGGAGGTGATGTTTGTAGGAATGTCTTTGAAGTCGGTGAGCCTTCACTTATCTTTGCCCCAAGACACACCTGCAATTAAAGGAGCACCTCATAGCTGAGCCTTTAACCCTTCAGTTATGCCCCACTAGCTCCACACAGCCTCATGCTGCCAATTGCCCTGATTTTTTACACACACACACACCCCCACCCTCATTCTTTCCCTGTGACATTTTGTCCAAGGAGGACAAACCCCCATTTTGGATTTAGGTGCTACCCATTGACATGGGTAGTTACTTCATTCTTCTCATTTCATGCTAATAAGTCTAATCCCTGCCTTAAATGAGCAGCCAAAAGTAAGAGTGAAGGCTCATTGCACTCTTCAGCCTGAGGAGTTTCACACCCACCTCCTCTGTCTGCTTGAGAAATGCCTTCATGGCAGCTCTGCAGGCTTAGTGGGAAGTGTTCCTGCCCCTCCCATGATCACAGCTGGTACACCTTTTCCCAGTGCTCTTTTCCCAGGGAGAAGCTCCCAGGCTGCCACGTGCCTCAGCCCTGCTGAAGCTGCGGTTCAGGTGCCAAAGGCCTTCCTTGCTTTAATCACACTCCGTGCTGGCCTTGGCTTAGGCTGCATTTCACAACCCTCCTGTGTTGCCCCAGCAGCATTTCTGTACCCTCCCTCACACATCACTGCTCAGGCATTTCCCTTCAGGGACCTCCTCCTTGGGAACAATAGTCAGGATTTCCTTAAATCGCTGCATTTTACCTGTGCTCCATTATCTCCCCCCACCAAATGATAACTGCAGATTAATTAGCATACTTAATCAGCCACAACTAACATGTAATTACACCTAGATTTAATTATTCCTGTCTGGTCTAAACACTTGTACAAGACTTGATAAAATTTAACTCTAGGAGAACCAGTATGCTCCCAGTACATTTTTATGTCCAGCCTTTGTTGCTACTGACATTTTCTGCCCATCTCACTTTCTCCATAGCCTCCAGGTTTTCATTCTCTGCTCTCCTTTGCTATGGTAGCACTTTTTCAGACCCAATTCTCTGTGGAGTTGTGGACCTGGGGTTACTCAGGTGTGGTAACACCACCCATAACAGGTATGTGCAACTCCTGTGAGAGTTTGAAAGGATGTGTTTAACCCTGAGTGAGCTGTGTGTGCCACCACACCTTCCTTGGGAGGATGTGCAGGATCTGGTGTCCTGTTCTCAAGTATGTAACTTCTCTAAAGTCCCAGCTGAAATTAGTTAATTATTGCTCAATTGCAGCGTCACTGCCTCCCTCCTTTAAGTCTGCTCAGCCAGGCAGAGAGAGGACAGGGACTCCTCTCTGTCGTGCTTCCTGTCGGCCCTACCTATCCCGGGGAAGGCATGGTACAACTCCAGCAGTTTCTCTCTCTTGCCCTTTGCTCCTGGGCCTGCCCAGGTCCAATCAGCCACTGCCATGTGAATTGCAGGCTCCTGGCTGCTCCCGAGGTTCCCCCAGTTTGGGAAACGCCCCCTGCAGCAGGCAGATTGTGCCAGCACCAGAGCCACTCACCTCAGCAAGTGTTAAAACAACAGGGGCACATCTTAATCCTGCCGGGGAGGGAGGAGAGGACACAGTAACCAGTGAGAGCCCAGCCAGTCTCCTCCAGGAGCAGTTCTGGCCACAGAGTCGATTCTCTCACAGGCTGGAGCACACTCACCAGTCACCTACTGCCAGCTGCAGAGAAGGGCAGCAGTGTCACAACCTCCCCACTCAAGTGTAATCTGAAAGTTCCCCACCAATTACGAAGATGTCTTGACCTCTTTCAAGCTGCCTGTTCCTCACTCAGCTGGATAAAGGAGAGAAGCCATGTGGATTCCTGCTGTTCATCCCTAGCCAAGGTGGACTATTTCAGACTAAAGCTTTCCCTGTCTGCTTTGAGCCCTTTAGGCTTTGTTCTGGTTCTCCATGGGGAAGCTGCCAAGATGAATACAGCTCCAGGAATGGGTACTAAGGGAAGGGCTCCTACCTGCACTGGCTCTGCAATGTGCTGCTGCTGATGCTGCTAGAGGAAAAACTGGGTTTTAAGCAGCAGAATATGACTTTTTTGAGGATACAAGGAGCTCCTGGCACCTAAAAGGACTCAAACCCAGCTGCCCTCATCCATGAAGTGCATCTGTTTGCTTGCAGGTGAAACAGAGCAAAACTAATGGGAAGGGTTGTCCAAGCATCCCTTGAAAAGGGCAAAGGCCTGAGGATGCAGGCAGAGGTAATGTGGTCACTGCTGAGCTCCTGCCAGGCTCCCCTGCCCGTGGGCAGCGTGTGCTCTGTGGTGGGTGCTCAGCACATCCTGTGCTTCCACCCCAGGGTGCTCCCAACCTGAGCTGGGTGTCCTGAACCATCCTGTGCAAAAAGTGCCTGTGCCAGGAGCAGCTTCCCAGCAGGCACAGACAGTCTGGGAGATGAGAAGAGCTACATCAGCAAGTCCAGCTCTCCCCACACATCCAGCTCCCACCTGGCTGCCCATGTCCCCAGGACTGCCTGCAGCCACATGCTGACAGCTCTGGTCCCCAAGGACTGCAGGGATGGTGGCAGCCCTTGCCATGGCAACTATCACCGTGGCACCCAGCATCTCCATTCCCAGGGAATGTCCCCTCCCCTGTGCAGACAGGGCTGGAAAACAGCAGGGTCACGGCAGGGAAAAAGCAAAGTGTGTCTGCTCAGGAGGAGCTGTCTGAAAGCACCCGAGGGGTACCTGGGAGGGAGCATCCACACCTCGGGTAGCTGCCAGGGTGCAGGGGGTGTGCAGTGATTTTACAGCCCCCAGCAACTCCCCGAGGGGCACATCAAAGGCAGGGCCTGTAACCACCACTCGACTGGGCATAAAAACATTGTCCAGCAGTTACAGCAATAGCACTGGAGGGGGTCAAATCCGTGAGCCAAGCGTGTGAGCCGGCACTGAGGGGTCACAGACCTTACAAGCTGTGTAGGAGCACCTCCACGGGTGGTTGGGATGTGCCACCACTCTGTGCCAACCCCAAGCCCAAACTGCAAATCCTCTGCAGGCTGGAGAGAGGTTTGACCACTGAATGATCTGGCCTCTCACCTGCCTTGACTTCTCTCCCCCAGCGCTGGTCTGGTGCTACCTGGGGATGCTTCTGGAAAGAGGAGAACCATTTCGCACCACCCCAGTGGCTACTCTCACACTGACCCCTTGATTGCCTTGGTGCTGTGCCAGGGACTGATTCAAGGCAGCTGCTGTTGCCTGCGTGGTCTTTCATTTATCTTCTCCCCATCCTAAGCATTTTTCCTCCCGGAAATCCCTCGGGGCAAGGAGGGAGGCCCCAGACAGGAGCTGAGCCCCTCAGTCTCACCATGTGCAGGGCACGCCCCTCTGGGGCCACGCGTTTGGCCCCGATGCCATAAATCAGCCCCAGCAAAGCAGCGGGTCAGCAGATTGGTGAAAGGCTGCAGGGACAGCAGTACCTTTATTAGGTTCCCCCAGCACAGCTGGAAGAAATAAGGAGGCCAGACAGGCTTTCAGGCACATAACCCCCGAGCTGAGCCCCGCATTCAGTCCTGTCTGCTGATTTAATAAGAGATCAGCTTTCCCCACAGACCACGTCTCCTGTGTAGCCTTAAATCCTCCTGGTTAAAACGCTGCCCCGGAGAATCAATCCAAGATGGTTTTGTCCCTTTGATCAGCACAGCAGGTAATAAGTCACTGATGGAAATGTGTTTCACTTCTCTGGCTCCAACAAAAGGAATGGAGACAACCCTCTTGTCCTGAACCGCCTGGTGAATATCTCACAATTCCTGGGCAAGTAGGAGTTGGACAAAGGGATTTGCAGCATGGCTCTGGAGGTCCCGAGGGACACACAGCAGCACCTGGGTGTCCAAGGTGTGAGCAAATTCCCTTCCCACAGGGATCCATCCTGATCCTCCAGCCTCAGAGACAGCCACAGCGCCTCTCCCAAACAGTGTTTGCAGTGCTTGTCTGGTTGTGGTGGCAAACAAACAAAATTGCCTGACAAAACCAGTGAAGGCTGGTCTGGGAGGGCAAGGAAAGCTGGGCCAGATCCCAGCTGCAGCACTGAGCCGCTGAGGGATTCCCACACATCCCTCGGGCACACAGGACTGAGTCACCTCGTAGAACTGGCTCGACAGTTTAATGACTTTAATGCTTCCAGATAACCTGGAGCGTCAAAGATGTGCTCTTTAATCCCTTGCTTTTGCCCATTTCCAGCCCTCTGTAAACAGGAGTGCACATGAGGACTTCACATTATAGAAGAACTGTGAAGATTTCTTCCAATCCCATTTTAAAAATAAGGATTTGTTCTTATTTCCCTATATTTAAACAGGATTATTTAACTCTTCACTGAAGTGCTGTCTCCTCCTCTAGTGGAGTACTTTACTATGTGCTCACACTTGCTCTCAGAGATGTTTAACTCCCTCTGAGCTGAGGGAGGAGGCTGAAAAGTGCAGTGTTGGAGGTGGTCAGTGGGTGCTAGGTGATGTCTCTCTGCCAGAGTGGACTGGAGAAAGCTGGAATGAGATAAGAAGAAGCCTTTTGATCTCTGAGCCCTCCTTCAGGCACCCTCCCAGTAGTTCTGCCCCTGAACACTCAGGACATGCTGCCCCAAGACTGAGCCTGGAAGGGGAAGCAGATGGGCTCATTGCTTTCAAGGACCCATTTTATCCTGTCCTGCCTCTATTTACTATTTTTAACTATTACGTAAGGGTGAACTGTGCAAGAACTGGTGGATGAAACTCCTGGGCCACGCCGTGGAGTTTGACCTGGGTGATGCCATTCCCAAAGTGCAGCTCCTCAGGGACAAACAGACAACATTTGCCATCGAGTGCTTTGAGCAGGTCGTTGGCCTGGGCAGTGCGGCTCCACCAGACCTCGTGGTGCCTCCTGCAGACACAGCTTTGGGCAGGGAGGCTGCAGACAGACAGGCCGAGGCAGAGATGGAGCAATGGGTTAAGAAAGACACGGAATTCCCAGACGGCGCCCGCGGAGCTGAGGGCAGTCTGCCATAACCACACTCTGGACGTGACCCAGCTGTCCAAAGCCATGACCAGAGGGGGAGGATGGAGCTGGTGAAGGTGCTGTTTGAGGTGATGAAGGTCAATTCTTCCAAGGGCAGCACAGACAAGTGGTCACTGTCCCTCTGAACCGGTGGGACGGCAGCAAGTTCCACAGCAGCAGCCTCCTCCAAGAACCAGGACCTTCTCACTTTTCCAAGCCCTTGTTAATTAGGAAGGCACGCCCGAATCCTGACGGCGCCAGTCCTGTGTGATCCCTGTCCCCGTCCCGGCGCCACCCACCGCCCCCCGCCTGCAGCCACTCCTCCCGCCCGGCAGGTGGCGCCCGCCGCGCCCGGCGGAACCATAGAGAGCGGCGGGGCCGCGCGTGTCCGCCCGCGTCACAGGGAGGGGCTCCCATCGGCGGGGCCGGGCGCGCCCCCGCGGCTGTAAGTGCGTGTGCACGTGTGTGCGCGTGCACGTGTGAGCGTGTGCAGGTGTCTGTGTGAGCCCAGGTGCCCCCGCGGCGCTCCCGCGTGCCCGTGGCCGCGCAGGGGTACCCGTCCCTCCCGGGAGCTGTGCCCGTGTGTGCGCCCGTGCAGCCGCGCGCGTGTGCAGGCGTGCCCGTGCGGCGCTCCCGCGTGTCCGTGTCCGGCTGCCTGCGCGTCCCCGGGAGCGTGCAGGAGTGTGTGGAGGCGCCCAGGCGTGCCCGAGCAGCACTCAGGTGTGTCTGTGTCTGTGTGTGCGCGGGGATGGATCCCCGAGGTGTGCAGGTGTGTGCGTGCTGATGTGACTGTGCCCAGGCGGGCTTGTGTGGCACTCGTGTGCCCACGCGGGGGTCCCTGTGTACTGTGGGCGCCGTGCAGGTGCGCACACCTGCGTGCAGGTGTGCCTGTGCAGCACTCAGGTGTCCCTGCAGGGGTGCCTGCGTGTCGCAGAGCGCTCACGTGTGTGCCCGCAGCTGTGTGCGAGCTCTGGT
>VZRO01005200.1:136914-167189 GCA_013397915.1 Daphoenositta chrysoptera | reverse complement strand
GGGCCGGGCGCGGGCCGGGCGGGCCGAGCCGAGCCGAGCTCGGGGCGCTGTGCGAGAGTGTGGGTCTGTCTGTCCGTCCGCAGGAGCTGGAGGCCATCCCCATGTTCATGAGGCGCTGCCCGGCCGAGCTGGACGCGGCGCGGCAGCCCGAGCTGGCCTGCCTGCAGTCGCTGCTGTTCGACGAGGAGCGCAGCCCCGCAGGTGCGCACCGGCCGGGCTGGGGCTGGGGGCATCCCCGCCCCGCCCTGACCCCGCTGCGTCCCCGCAGAGCTGGCCAGGATGTACAAGAACGAAGGGAACGAGTACTTCAAGGAGAAGGACTACGGGAGAGCCGTGGCCGCCTACGCGGAGGGGCTGCGGAGGCGCTGCGGGGACGCCGAGCTGGACGCGGTGCTGCTCACCAACCGCGGGGCCGCGCATTTCCACTTGGGTAAGCGGCCTCTGACCTCGCCCTCCAGAGCTGCTTCATTGTTTCCCATTTGGGGTTTCCTTTATGTTTGTTTTGGTGTTGTGATACGGCGGAGTAAGCAGCTTATTCGTGAGAAAGAGAGTCCTTGAACCCTGAAGGCCTGGCTCGCTTCAGCACCTGGCTGAGCGCGGGGTTTGTGCTCTGCTCCTTCCAGCTGTTACCTGCTGCTCGAGCCTTGGCTCCAGGACAGGGCAAAACCACTGGGTTTTAGAATCATAGAGTATTTTTGGTTGGAAGGGACCTTTAAAGGCCATCTGGTCCAACCCCTCTGCAATGGGCAGGGACATCTTCAAACAAGTTTGTTCAGAGCCCTCTCCAACCTGGCCTTGAATGTTTCCAGGGATGAGGCTCCTACCTCCTGTCTGGACAACTTCTGCCAGTGCCTCACCACAACCATTGTAAAAAATTTCTTCCCTATATCTAGTGTAAATCTACCTTCATTTAATTTAAAACCATTACTTGATGATGGAGTTCTTTACCAACCATATTAATTCTGTGATTCTCTTACAGCTACCAACAGTGTCCATGCAGCAGGGAAGGTGTTCTGGGCCTCTTATTGCTGCTGTGTGTTGCAGTAGGGAGGTGCTCTGCTCACACCATGTTATTTACCTCTCATCTGTATGATTGGTCCCCCTCCTTTCACTTCTCACTCTTAGCTTGCTCTTTTTTTCACTCTCCTCTCACCTCACTGTGATTGTAGAAACAGTGAATTGCATGAACTACTTTGTCACCTTGGTATCTGGTTGGATTTTAAATACAAGTGAAAGGTTCTGAGCACTTTTGCTTGCTTTACAGGTAACTACCGTTCTGCTCTCAATGATGCCATCCAAGCCAAAAAGCTGAAGCCCACCCATCTCAAAGCCATCATAAGAGGTGAGAGTTAAAGCTGGTGTTTCTGCATAAGGGACATCCTTCCCAAACACTTGGCTCATGTTACCTTTACTGATTGTGCTGTTATTGTCACCAGCCCTGAAACAGGCTGTTGTTACATGTTGCTTTGTTCCTCACATGTTTCTGGGTGTTTAATAATTATGTTTATAAAGCTTAAATTACTGTTAGTGGGCATCATACTTTGTTTCTGAACAGAATTAATTTCAGAAAGGGAAAGCAGTTGCTGGAAGAGATCACTTTTTTTGTTACTGCTGTTTCTCCCCAAAACAGAGCTCTGCCTTTTGCTTTGCATTTTCAGTCAAAATATCCTTTCATTCTTCATCTTCTATATCTGTCAGAGGCGCTGGACCTGTTTCTGTAGAGTACAGCACAGCTTTTCCTGTTTTCCACAACACTGTTTTTTGGGGTCTGTTCTTTTTTCCCACTCCACAGAAATCCCTCTTTTATTTTTCCTATCAAGACAAATACTGAAATGTTAATTACAATTATAAAATTTTGCTTGTAACAGACACTTGTAGCATAATTCTGCTGATTTCTGTGACTAAGTGATACAAGAACTGATGAAGTATTTTAGATTTTCTTCTCAACCGACCTGCTGGAAGTCTTGTTGAACATGACCACACAAGACAAAAAAGTTTAGTGCAAAAGCACCAGGCCTAACACTGTCTTTATAACCACCCCTTTGTGTACTAGTTGTACACTGACTCCAACACTAAAAACTTACAATATTAATCCTTCCAGGAGCTCTCTGTCACCTGGAGCTAAAGAATTTCTCAGAAGCAATAGCATGGTGTGAGGAAGGCTTGCAAATAGACCCAAAAGAGAAAAAACTTTTGGAAATAAGAGCTAAAGCTGACAAATTAAAGGTAAATACTAAGGCAGCCTGGCATCTGCAGTGCTTGTCTCTTTGGGATCCTTGGAGGGAGGGTGCTCCATCCAGGTTTCTGTGTAGTGTGGTGTCCCCAAACAGGATTGAGTGGTGGTTCCGTGTGTTGTGTGTTGGGATGTGCAGGGGAACGAGCTGGAGGGACCTTCCTGGGGATCCAAACTGGTTTCTCCCCCCCTTGCCAGCCAAGGGCAGTGCTGGGCACTGACTTGCTCTGTGTGACCTCTTCTCACCTGTAGCGAACTCAGGAGAGGGATGCAAGGAAAGCAAAGGTGATGGAGAGGAAAGAGCAGTGCCAAAAGGAAATTCTGCTTGCAGCAATAAAGGTGAGTTGCTGAGAGGGGCTGGTTTTGTGTGGTTTGGGCTTTTTTAGAGTTCTCTCATTTGTCTCTAAAAGTTTGTTCTCTTACATTGGCTTTTGAGAGCTAGAGCCAAAAAAACTGAGTTAAAACCATGATTCTCCTTGTCTGCATGGCTCTAAGCCCAGCTCCCAGGTTTCTGTGTTTCAGGTAACAACTAATGCAAAATATAGAACCAGTAGTAGGAGATGGGATGAGCTTTGTGAGTGCTCTGGGTGCTGGGCTGTAGCATCACATCAGCCCAATGAACCTGGCTTTCTTTGTGGCCCACAGGCATTAATTCTGTGGAAGAACAGAAGATAGGGTAGAGGAAGGAATCAGTCCTGGATCCTCTCCTTCCTCAGTGAATGTTTAAGCTACATTAAAATATTTTGGCCTCTTACATACAGTCAGATCTCCTGCTGTTATCTTTCCAAGGAATAGAGTGAGCTTTCTTCAGTTCTCTGAAAGACTGGATGTTCTCAGGAGCTGCTGTGTGTAGTTGCACCCTGGAGTGATGCCTGCTAGGCCCCAAAGAAAAGGATTTTAGATGCATCCCTATCCACACATTTTCACAGGCTCTTCTCTCCTCGTGTGGGCTCCTCTGGATTCCCACCTCTCCTCATCCTTTTCATGAGGAGTTTGGATATCTGGCTGGGGTTCTGGATTCTAACTGGAAGACCAGTCACCTGAGTCTGCTACAGTGGGAAAGCTTTGGATGGCACGTTCAGGAGCTGGCTCATTAACAAGAACAACATAATTTGACCTTTTACTGATTGCTAATTTTTTGTTCTTATTCTCCCCATCATACTCTTTGATTTTTAGTTGGTTTTTGTTTTTTTCCTTCCCTCCCCTCTAGGAAAGAAATATCAAGCTGGTCCTTGAGCCTTCAGATGAAGAAGAGGAAGTGTCAGATGGCCTGGCTGAGATATCCTTAGATGGGTTCCACTCTGACAGTGCCACGGGGGCAAAGGTGCACTTAGATGCTGATGGCAGCCTGAACTGGCCTGTCCTCTTCCTGTACCCTGAGCACGAGCAGACAGATTTCACTGTGGCTTTTCATGAGAACTCCAGGTAAATGCACTGCCAGCAGCATTCTTGCATAGAGGAGGTGCTTGAGCAAGTGAGAACGGGCAGCAAGTGAAACACTGCCATGCTGGTGAAGCAGTTCCAGATGTCTCATGGCACAGCTGACCCTGCTTTTGAGCAGGAGGCTGCACTAGAGGACCTCCTGAGGTCCTCTCCAACCTGAATTATTCTGTGATTTACATAAATTTATAGTGCAGACAAACACATTCAGCCAGGGTGAGTAGAGGGGCTTGCAGTGCAAACTCAGACCAGCAATTAATTAGTGGCCAGGGATACCTGTGACCCATCCACATGTGTGGATTTTAGAGATTCATTAAGGTGCTGTTTCAAAGCCCTCCAAATGTGGTGTCTCAGAAAAAAATATTAAACTTAAAAATTATAAAAAGTTTCCAAAGGGGACCTCTCATAACCACCAGTGACCCCAAAGTTCCTCTCAGGGCTTTCATCAGATCTGACTGAAGTGCTGGAGACCTTTCAGACTGTGAGGGACTGGCAAGCTGAAAATTCCACTCTTCTTGATGTTAACCTCGTTTTCTGATCTTGTAGTGTTAAACAGACTTGGAATTTGTAACTTTTTGTTTGTTGGAAGACATATTCCTCAGATCTATTAATAAGTTTAGGACTTAAAATTACAGTGCAAGCAGATTAATAAAGTTGTAGTACTTTTATGGTAGTGTTCACTGTGCCTTTTTGTGACTAAAGGAAGTGGAAATGGATTTTTAGAACAAACTGGCCTCCAACACTCCTCAAGTACCAAAATAAAGAAGCCTTTGACACGCAAACATATTCTCCTCACTCTGATCTGGTGAAGCATGGGACTGTGTCAAAGGAAAATCCATTTTAGACAAAATGCAGGGTGTTTATTTTGACATCTTCTTCAGTGCGAAAATGCAAAGTTAAAAATAATTTGTTGTTGCACTGCTCAAGTTTGAAGCCAGTAACCTGAGTTACAACAGGGCCTTGGATTCATTGGGAGAGTGATGAGTTTGAAGGGAAGGAGCTGTTGGTGATCTAAACTTACTTCCAAGTCTGTTGTTTAATTTGCTAATGTATTTTTGCCATCATTCAAATGCAAGTGTACAAGTTATTGAAGCTGAGCACTTTGTCTAAGCTCACCAAGTGTATTTTGGCTTTTAGGTTTATTGATCATTTAATGGTGATGTTTGCTGAGTCACCTCCTTGGGATTTAGAAAAAAAATACCTTCCCAACAATCTTGAGGTGAGAAGTTTGACTTTCCTTCGATTTCAGGGTTGTGTTGTGGGGTTTTTTTTATTTCTGGAGTGAGAAAGTGCACAGCTCTGAGGGTATGAAAGTGTTGGCATCTGTTTACCATGCACAGATGTGAAACGAGAGAGCTTCCCTCACTTGTAAACTCAAACATTGCCCACATGTGCTGACAGAATTCACTTATGAAAATGAAAATTGTCTTCCACTTATGTTGTATTTGACACAGGGTATTTATAGATACTGGTTGGATTCCATCTTTGTAACAATAATTAAGATTTAGACCATCAAGCTGATAGGTTGCCTGGTTTTTTAATTGCATCGTGGAGTTGCTCAATACAAATAAGAAAATATTATTTTAAAAATAGTTTCTTTTCAGTACTAAGTGGAGTTACTTAAGAACATAATCACATCAAGATAATATATCTCTATTACCACTTTAGCAAAGGTGGGTTGTGAGTTGGTTGTGGCTCCAGCAGGTTTTGAGAATTTCTCTGAAATTGCACATAGAAGGATATGGTTGTTTATTTTTCATTTTCCACTTCAGTGTCATCCGTGCCAGGCAGCAGCACAACCCTGTGTACAGTGAGCAGACAGGTCCAGAAGGACAGTGGCTGTGTACTTTTCCAGGTTAAAACCTGTGTGTATTTACAGTCTAAGGCACTGTTGCTGGATTTTAATCCCTTAAATCAACTCTATTTTGTTCAAATACCTCTAAACCCACTCGGTTTATCTCATAACACTGCTGCATTCCCCTGTTGAAAAGCAGCCCTTCGATGTGGATTGATTGCCTGTAAAGCATGGGAACAGCCACTGTATTTTGCCTTCCTGCTGCTACTACCAGGAGAACCTAAGCTGGTTTATACCGGGAAAACTTGGAATTCACATAATTTCTGTGTTGCTGAATTTTGCATCCGACAGTCAGGTCAAGCCACAGAGGTTTGATAAACCCCCAGCTGATAATGGTGTGCTGTTACTGGGCTTTCAGCAGCTTAGTACTTCCCTTCATGTACCTTAGGCATTTAATAACCCCCCCCAAATTTTTTTCCAGCTCTATTTTGAAGATGAAGAAAGAGAAGAAATGTATGAGGTGAACCCAGAACACACATTGCTACAAGTGCTGCAGCATGAAAGGTGAGGCTGTACCTGTCCATGTCCAGGGGAAAAAAAGGCAAAAAGTGTGAGCTTTAAGTTGAGTTTGTTCTTAAATAGTCCTAACTCTTCTCTGACTTAATAGTCCTACTTCTTGAAGGTATGAAGCTGCAAGGATTTTGTGCCTGGCTTTAGCAACTTACATATGTTTTCCCCCAAAAAAATGAACAACTCTTTCCAGGATTGGAGGGAGATGAGAAAGGGAGCTGGGCACAGCTGAGCAGCACAGAAGGGCTATTCCAGATTCCATCTATACAGAACTACTTTAAAAAAAAAAAAGGAAAAACAGGCAGCAGCCTATAAAGAGCATGTTGAAGGTTAACAATGCTCTCGCTGTTCATACTGCTGCGTGAGCAGCCCCTGGCGCAGCACGCAGCCCTGTTCCCCTCTGAAACTGCCTTTCAAGTGTTGTGCTGTTATTGAGAGAGAAGAATCTGCTGTTTGTGAAGCCAGAAAGTTTCTGTACAGCCTGTGCTGCTGAGTTGCACCATCCTGCAGCTGGCTGGAGCTGCTGCACGGCGTGGGGGGCTCGCTCTGCCGCTGTGGGAGCGGGATCTCCGTCACTCCATAAAACTCAGCAGTGCCCACAAGCCCGCAGATTTCAGGCTGTAAGGGCAGTTGCAAAAGAACCCTCCTTCCAGAGGGGGAATAACAGCTGCTTTAATTAAAAGAAGCTGTTGGGAGATGAGTTGGTTCATAAAACACTCCTCCTCAGATGTGCTTAGCCCTGGCTCCAAGAGGCTCTGCTAATCAGCACAAAAGCTCCTCACCAGCCTTTGGGAGGTCTTTATAGAGCTGGGCAGAAGTCACTTGCTTTGCAGGACACTGGGCCAGCTACAAGGAAGCCAAGGACTCCTTTGAATCTTTGCAGGTATTTTGTGAAGGCCGGGACCCCGACAGTTTTGGTATTTGCCAAGCGTTCTCCTTTCTCTAAGAAATACTTCTCTGGCAAGAAGGTGCACCGACTGTAATGGGCAAGAAAGAAACAAGGAATGCTGTGCAAGAGGCTGCTGTTTTTTAGCCCAGCTCCAGGCTGCAAACTTCTGCTTGAACAAAAATACCTTGCACTCTTCAGGGGAGGAACATAATCTTGGCACACAGGGAAACTTCCAGGGGAGCAGCATAGGAGAACGAAGGGGAGAACATGAGGGGATTATTTGTTTAAAAGGAAACCCAGCTGGCTTGCAGAAGGTCTCCTCTATGATGGGCTGCATGTGCTTTTGAAATAAACCTGAAGCAGTGCCAAACACTGGCTGTGGTTGCAGTAACAGCAGCTGGGAATGTACCTCCTCACCTGAGAAGAATCACAGATTTCCTCGGAGGTGGGCTGTCGTTGCTGGGGTTTAACAGCAGTGGCCTGGGGAGATGCCTGCCTCTTGCAGCAGGGTGGATGCAGTCAGGCTCCTGCCTGGGACCCAGCAGCTGCTGTTTGTCACTGCTTGGCCGTGCTGCTGGCCAGGCTACAGCAGAGCTCTGTGTGTGGAGCAGTGTTTGACAGACCCTTTTGATACCTTACTGGTTGTCCTACAGAGCCTGCAATAAACGGGGCTATTTTAACAAGACTGACTTCTGCCTAATGAATGAGACAATATTTTTTCTCACCTTGTGAAATACAAGAGAATGACAGACACTGATTGTAAACCCCAACATGACCTTATCCATTACATTAACTGGTACAGCCAACATACAGGGTCTTCTGTGCTTCTGTATTAGCTTTTGGCTTTTAATTAGATGTGATTTTCAATCTCTCATTTCTTTCTCTTCTGCAGTCTCTCTGTGACTGCAGGAATGCACTGCAGCTTTAGACACAGCTAATGCACAGGGCATTAGAAAGCTGTTCAGCCATAAAACACTCCTGCTTCGATCATGGAGCCTGGCTGCAGACAGCTCTAGAGAAAACATTTCCATTTCACTCTGCCTAAATTTCTGCACCGCGCACAAATACAGCAAGAGCATCTCCACCTGAGGATGCTGCAGTTCAATGTCCGAAGCTCAGGGTTGCTTTACAGCGAGGCATTTAATAACGGGCTCTGGCCAGCCATGCCCTGGCAGTGTCCTGCCCTCAGAGGGCAGAGAGCCGGGCAGCCAGGCGGTAGAGGCTCAGCCCGTTGCACAGGATGCAGCAGAGGTTGCAGAGGGCGGACAGAGCGTGGTGGAGGGCGAAGCGGCGGGCCAGCTGCCGGTAGCCGGGGTTGGCGGCTCGGAGCTGCCCGCGGGGCTCGCTGGCCCCCAGCCCCACCTCCTGCCCCAGCCCCTGGCTGCGCTCCACCAGCTGCAGCTCGGCCACGGCGGCGGCGGTGACCTGCCCGAACCACTGCGTGTTCAGCACGGCAGCGGCGATGCAGACGAAGAAGATGATGATCTGCGAGGGAGCAGAGCCGGCCGTGAGCATCCCGCACGTGTGGTGGGGTACATCTCTCCCCCAGCCCCTCTGGCTCGCTGAAATCTGGGTGCTAACGGGCTTCTTTACCCAGAGCCCCGCGTGGATCTCCAGCGTGTGCGAGCCAGCCTGAGTGGAGCGCAGGAAGGGGTTTGGGCTGTGGGCAGCTCGAGTTTGAAAGGGAAGGGTACCTGGGTCGTGTGCTCCTCGCCGAGCCGCTCGCTGGGGTGGGACATGGCAAACAGGGTCAGGTTGAGGAAGGCACAGGTGGAGCTGATGTGGAAGTAGTAGGGGAAGAGCTCACGCTGGATGGAGCCGAAGGTGTGGCGAGGGAGGTGCCTGCTCATCACAAACCCTGCGAGGGCCACAGCAGGTAAGTCCTGGGGCGAAGCCCCCTCCCCTGTGCCACCCCCCTGGGCAGAGAGCACCACCGAGCCCAACCTACCGGCCACGAAGGTCACCCAGACCTGCATTCCCCAGGAGGTGGAGAGGAAAAGCAGGTGCAGCAGCTTGATGGTGTTGGAGGGCTGCGTGTCACTTGCCATGGCGTCCTGGATGGGGACAGGTCCCTCCATGTCAGCCAGGTCACGGCGGACTCGGCGCTGAGCTGTGGGTGCTGCCGTCACCTTGCTGCTCACAGGGCAAATGCAGTTCAGGTTCACAAACCTGCTTACTCAGGAAAAGCTTCGGAGCTGGCGCAGCCCCATTCCAGCCTCACCACCACACACCCGGCGGGGCTGCAAACCCGGCGTTCAAACCCCTCATATCTCAGGGGCCGGGCACTGCGTCAGCACCTGGGAACCAGCTGGTTTGGGTGGACTTTTGGCAAAGTCCAGCCAACGCCCCGACTGACCCCTGGCAGCAGGAGCAAGCAGAAAGTCAATAAAAAGGGGAAGAGAAAAGCCCTGACAAATCCACCTGCCCACGCTGTGGCCACCAAAGAGGCCTCTTGGCCGGGGGAAGCCCCCCTCTTTAAAAACAACAACAGCTTCTGCACTGTTTAACCAAGACCCTGGGGGCTCGGAGGAGCAGGGGGCTCCCAGGCTCACCCCACTGCCCCAGACCCCACACAGGAGCATGGGCAGCAATGGGTGGAAGGAGGCTCTGAAGGAGCTGCCTGATCCACTGCAAGGAGCACTCTGAAAATTAATTAAAACAAAGCTTCTGGGAGTAGCCCATCAATACTGCTGCCTGCAGAATTCCTCCTCCTCCCCTCGGCTGGGTGCCTCGGGGCATGAATTACAGCAGGGCTGGCCTTGAGAGAGACACTGCCGTCTAATTCCATCCCACTCCTGCAAAGCAGATAAATATACCCTGTATTGTGATATATTAGCTCCATGTATTTATTTAGGCATCCATGAAATCAGGTCCTTAAACCTTCTCATGATGGCAGCACACTGGAGAAGGTGCCCACACCCAGCCTGGAAGGCTGGCCTGGAAATCCCCAGCTGTCTTCATGGCCTTTTCTTTTGCAAAAGCTTCTTGGCATTTTTGGGATGTTTCCCCTGCTCCATCCTCCAGCAGCCCTGCGTGGCAGGGGCCCAAGGAAGGCTGCCATGGTCCTTAGGTGGGGCTTTGTTCCCTGCATCAGGAACGTGGTGATGGGCTCTGTCAGCAGCCTGCACAGAGCCCTGCTGCTCCCAAAGTCTCAGATCTGCCTCTCCAAATTATTTGCCTCCATGCAGGGATTGGCAGCCCAGAGCTCCAAGGTGTTTTCATGCAAAGAAGCTGCAGGTTGCTCAGAGTAATTCCCTTTTTTTTTTTTTTTTACAGGATTAAGAGAAATGGTGATTGACAGCTGAATTGGTCCTAGAGCGGTGCATTTCATGGGGAGGGCAAAGAAAGGGAAAGTCACCATCAGGTCCCTGCTTCTCTGTGGGATGAGGCAGTGGAGATGGGCGCTCCAGGGATGCTCCAAGCTGCCCAGTCCTGCTGTCCGTGCCCCCTGAGGGCCAGCAGATGCTGCAGGGCTGCAGTTCTCTCCCAAAAGCACAAACCACACAACACCTCCCATTGCTGCAGCTCTCTCCCGTGCCCCCAGGTCACTCCTGCTCCATCACCCTGCATCCCCAGGGACCCAGCCAGGCTGGAGCCAGGGCTGACCGGGGCCTCCCAGCGGGGAAAAAGCACAATAGTTGAGGAGAAGGAGAGGTCAGTTAAAGTTTAATGTTCAGGCAAATACATCATCCCCTCCACTTAATCAAGCAGCAGCAATTCCTAACGGTAAGTAGAAAGGATGGCTCTCATCCTGGTGATAAAAAGGCAGATTGCTCTGAGTTTTGGGACATAAGAGGGCTCTATAAAAATTGAATGTTTTGTACTATGTTCAGCCTGAGATGGCTTTATCTTTGGGAGGTCGGGGCACGGCCGTGCCAGGCCTTAAGCTGAGATGTTTATGATGGGAGATACAGCAGAGATTAGGGGTTTATGGCCACAGCCAGCCCAGGTGTGAGAGCCACTGGCTGGTGCCCACAGGAGAGGGGCAGGAGCTCCTTCTTCTTATAAACCAAGTGGGGAATTTGGGTGGCAAAGGGACGGGGTGTTGCAGAGGGGCAAAACACCTGGAAAAGACCCTGTGCTCATTTGTGGTACCCCATGGCCTCACCTCATCCCGAGCACAGCATCACCATCACTTGCTCATGGTTAAGCTCTACAAAACCCATCCTTGGGGTTAAGCACGGGGCTCTGCAGGCAGAGACAAGGGCACAGCTGGCACCTGCCCCTCCCAAAGCTCTGTGTGCCTAAGGGCTTCCAGGGCTCACTCATTTTCTAGCAGGCAGCAGCCCTTCTGGAAACCTCAGTGCCTCAATCAGAAAACCTCTGGCTGTGTGGCCCAGGAAGGCCTGGGAGGGGGCTCTCCACAGATGCTGTGAGGGCAGATGTCCCTTGTGCTGTGACTGATGAGCAGCACTTCCACTGACACCCCTGCTGCTTTCCCAGAGCATCCCAGACTTAAGGGAACAAGGTTTGGCTGTCTTTTCCAGCGCCTCCAAGGCAGTTTGGGGTTTACATCTCGAGGTGTTGGTGCACCCAGCAGAGGGGGATGAGGAGGGCTGCCCCAGGCATGGCAGCAACACCTCCAGGCAGTCCCCAAAAGCCACTTGCATGGAGCACCTCGCATTTCCTGCAGCAGAATCCTGCCTCTAAGGACCCCACATCCACCTGATCCTGGGTGCAGGATCCCTGTTCCAAGCTCACCACACAGCAAGCCCCTGGAGCAGACATTCACCCAGAGCATATAAGGATGTTTTTCCTTTCAATGCACTTTTAAAACTGCTCCTTCCACAGCCCCACGGGGTGGGATTTCAGCCCAGGAGGAGCAGGGGCTGTTTGCCAGCCCTGTCCAGGAAAAGGAGCAGCCCTGGGGAGAGTGGGATGTTCCAGCAGCCACCCCTACACTAGGGAGAGGTACAGCACCCTCCCTGTATCACTGCCCCCTCTCTCCCTTTGCTGCCTCAAAAGGAACCAGTTATGCCCCACAAAGAACTAGTAAAAATAATAATCTGGTTTGGGAAAATTTTGGATCATGTAAAGATTCAAGTAGAGTTAAGTGAACTTAAAAACCCAGTCCTGTACATCAACTTATAAAATTTCTAAATAAGATAAAAAAAGAAGGAAGAAAAGATGACACATCAGTGCAAGGGATGAGGTGGTACAGTACTGCCCCTCCACCCCAGCCCCTGGGACCAAAGCCCCCAGGCAGGCAGGGTCTGGGTGCCACCATCCCACGTCCCCTTCCACCACAGAAGTGTCCCCTCATCTGTCTGTCCATCTGTCAGCAGAGGGTCAGCGTAGCTCTAGAAGTCCTGCAGCCGTGAGATCAGGTCCTCCTTGTTCTTCAGCAGGAACTTCTCACAGGCCTCAAAGGTGGAGCAGATATCAGAGGACAGTCCCGCCACGTTGGTGGTGACGTAGTTGAGGTACCCTGGCATAGCCTGGTTGTAATAAGCCACCTGCAAGGCACAGGACAAGGTCAGCAGGGGCACAGGAGAGGGGGGAGCCTCCCCCATGGGCTGTGGGAGCACAGCCACAGCATCCCACCTTGCTCATCTCCTCTGACTCTGGCCAAATGCAGAACCCGGAGCAGAGCGTCTCCCCGCGCGTGAATTCGGCTCTGGCGGGGTGGGTGGGCAGCGTCACCGACCGAAAGGCCACCACGTAGGGGTCCCTGGGGAGGACAGAGCCCGGTGAGCTGGCACAGTGTGGCTGGCAGGGAGCAGGGGCAGGGCTGGACACTCACCCCTTGCTGCAGGGCTTCCGCCGGGACGCCAGGATAACGAAGTCCTGTGGTTTGTTCTCGTGCCTCAGCTTCTGGCTCACCACGTGGTAGATCATGTCATCGTCATCCACCTTCTGGACAAGCTCAGCACTCCTGTGAGGGAAGGAGATTGGTCACAGAAACCCTGCCGTGCCCCCTGAATCTGGGCCTTACACATCTACAGCCCACCACCAGACCCAAAGCATTTGGGGGGACCCCAAATAGGTGTTTGCTCCAGCAAAGCGCAGCCATCAGCCCAGATGGAGCCGGGACAGGGACACAGTGCAGGGTCTGTAAGAGCAAGCAAGGCAACACGGCGGCTCCCAGGAAAGCCCCAAGGGACGCTCAACCACGAGCCTCAAGCCCGGGGATGTGATTTTTGGGGCGGCCTGCAGCACTCACACGTAGTGGCTGTCCCACTCGTGCCGGCGCCGCAGGTTGGACAGCAGGGAGAAGGCTCGGCTGGCCGTGATGCAGACGGACATCTCGATGCGGAAGGACAGGAACTTGTCCTCCTCCAGCGTGTACATCCGCACCTCGGGGAGCACAGGCACGGCTGGGACTTGTTCCCACCGGGACTGCCCACGCTTTGGGGCCCAGGGAGAAGGGACAGGGTTTAGTACCTTTTCCTTTTCTCTGGCGAGTGCCCAGTTCGCTTTGGCCACGAGCATCTTCAGCGCAGAGACGTTGTTGTAGCTCAGATAAACCTGGGGTGGGGGCAGCACGTCAGGGGCAGGAGGGGGAGCAGGAGGAGGAGCAGGAGGAGGAGCAGGAGGCTCCAGCTCCCACATCCTACCTTGTTGCTTTGGTCCCAGGGCACGGAGAGCGGCACCTCGGTCTGTTTGCAGGAGACGACGTATTTTCTGCAGCAAAGGAACAGTTTCCCTTAGGAGGGGACATAAACCACTCCCCAGACTGTCCCTGCACCTCAGCCCTGAGCCGCCCTCTCCTCCTTCCTTTATCTCCACACCCACTCGCTTTGCTGCTCACCGGTCCAGCCGAATTTTTTTCCTAGCGCTGGCTTCTCTGTACCTCCTTTCTCCATCCTGATAAACGGGAAAAGGCAATTAAGTTAATAGGAAAAGGAGGATGAAAAAAAAAATCACGTCTTTTTGGGAGTGGGAAAAACATTCAGCAGGGAAGGGCTGGAAGGGGAAGCCCCCTTGCTGGCCAGCTGCCACCCTGGCCACACTGCAGTGATGGTCAGTGATTAATTGTGAGTTATTTCAGCATTGCCACCATGCTCTGATCAAGTGATGGGCACTGGCACATTAGGGAAAACCCTTGTTGTGGCTACACAGCTGCAAACAGCCCCTGAAACACAAATTGTGTTCCCTAGCACCTGCAAATATCCTCTCCCGGGGAAATAAAAGCCAAAAGAAATGCAGCTTATTTTGAAGAAAGTGCTAGCGTGGTGTTTTAAAGCAGGCGTGAGGAGGTTTCAGGGAGCCTGACTCTGGTCATGAGATGATCTCCATCACAGTGGGAGATCCTAGTTTTAAGGCATCAAAAAAATCCGGCAGCTGGGCAAGGATCAGCCCAGGAGAAGCTGAGACACGTGTATTTCTTTGCTGCTGTGCTCGCATGACAGATTTCCCTAAATATTTGGATCCCAGCAAATTATGGATTAAGATGCTTTGAAAGGTAAAAACAACCCCAACACTCCTTCCCCTAAATTATAGAAAAGATGAGCTGGAATTTGCAGGCAATACTCTGTTAAGCCTTGCATGGCTAATACGTCTCCATCTCTACGCAGGCAAGTGGTTTATTTTATTAGTTATACCGAGCAATCAATTTAATTCACTCGCTATTGAGCAATTTCATTTCCATCATCATAAAACTGCGTTTGTTTTGCTGCGAATCCGAGAGCCCTTCAGGGCTGAGCGGGATTCCCGGGGGTCCCGCGCTGCCAGGGTGGGGAGAAGCCAGCCCTGCTCGTCCTTACCCCCGGCTCGGGTGCCACCATGGGCAGCGTGCGGGGATGACCCTCCTGGTCCAGCACCACGAAGGTCATGAAGGCGCTGTTGATGTGCCTGCGGCTGACGGACATCTCCTGGCCGTAGGCCTCGGCGCTGACCCCCACCTCCATGCTGCCGGAGAGAAGGGGTGAGGGAGAGGAGGGCCGTGGCGAGGGTGGGACGGGGACCCCCGCCACCGGCACCCACCTGTTTTTGAAGGCGTTGTTGACGATGGCTTTGAGCACCAGGCGGTCTCCGACTTGCGACGGTCCCCGAAAGTGGAACATCTCGATGGCCCTCAGCGTGGGGTGGGCGTGGCACAGCCGGCTGTGGGGACAGGTGTTACCCCCAGGCCGTGGCCCCACGCAGCCTCCCCGACCCACCCAGGGCGGAGGAGAACCCAAAAAATGTCACCCCTGCATTTCAATGGCCAAAGCCAGCCATGAGGAGCAATGAGCCAACTGCAATGAGTTTGAACCTTTCCCTGGCGTCCCCCAGCACCACACACCCATGGGACTCCCTGTGCAGTGTCACCCAAGGGTGACATGCTGGGGACCATCCCTTTGGAGGGTCCCTACAACCCGGCTGTGGCCAGACCCAGCCGGATGCGTCCCCTCCAGGCAGATCATCCCCCAACCCTGAATCCCTGTTGGGTCACCTGGCTGCGATGGTGGCCACGTTCTCCATCCAGGCCATGATCTGCCCCCCGAAGGTGTTGCCCTGGTGGTTGGCATGTGGAGGCAGCACCAGCTCCACGCTCTCCACCCGCGTCTTTTCCGCCGGCACCGCCCCGCTGCCGTCCCGCGTCTCCAGCTCTGCCACAGGGGGAAAACAGCGTTCAGAGTGTCGGATGGACAGCAGGACCCCTGCTCCCAGCAGCCCTTGTCCCTCTCCCACAGCTGCCCTCCCACTGCACCAACCCCTGCAAACCTCCAGGCCTGGGAGTCTGGGATGGTGGGGCTGATCCCTACCCCTCCATGGCCAGGGCATTCCCAAAGCTCCATGCGGTGATCACCACCAGCATCCCGCTGAGGAAGTGGGGTGTCACCGGTGGGCGTCAGGGCTGTTTTGGAGGGCTGGGCTGTGGGACACGGTACCGGTTTCCTGGGGGCTGCGGGTGAGGAGGTCCTTGAGGGTGTCCTTGTGGACCAGGCGCATGCGGCGGCGCTCGGCGGCGATGCTGTACTCGATCTTCTCCTCCTCCGTCTGCGGCGCCAGCGGCTTCAGCCTCACCTGCAAGGGGATGGGCAGGGGGCAGTCCCAGTGGGGGACCAGCAGCAGCCAGCAGGTGCCCTCCGTGCCCAGAGCCCCCCACCACGCACCCCACAATCACGGGACACGGGATCGCTGACCCACGAAGGAACAGCAGTTGCCGTGATGGAGAGCTGAGCCCAGCCCAGCCCTGCAGAGGTCATTTCCTTACTTACTTACATTTCCTGGAGTCCCCCCAGCCAGCAGCCACTGCTCACCTTGCTGCCCAAGGGGCCCTGTGCCACGAAGGTGGCGTACGCCTTGCAGATGCTGCAGTGCTTCCCGCTGCACAGGTCTTCGTAGCTCACCTGGATGCCCACCTGGGAGAGGGCACACACCCCTGAGAGTCAGCTCTGCTCCCCAGGGACCCATATCCCACCAAGCACCCCTGGCCAGAGCCAGCCAAAAAGGATGAACACCTGGGATTAAAGCTGGGAATTGTGGGAGGATTTGGGGATTCGGCCACGTGGCTGGTGGGGACGAGCACACAGCAAGGGGGACAGGGGCAGGGGCACACACCAACCTCCATGCTGGAGTTAAAGGCTCGGTTCACTTTGGCTTTGATGTTGACAACTTGCCCGACGCTGAAAAAGAGGAAGAGGAGAAAGTGTGTGAGGTTACTGGGGGACAACAGCCACTGAGTGGCTCCCACTGAGATGTCAGGGCATTACGGGTCACTGCCCGCTGTGGTAAGGCTTCCTGGGACTGTGGGACATGCCAGATGGCCAGCAGGACACAGGGACAGCCACCCCTGCGACGTGAGAGCAGTGAGATGTCACCCCTGAGCAGCTGCGTGCAAGTGGGTCCTCAGGTCTGGGGTGCTGCCAGGACACCCGAGGGGTGCAGAGGTGCCCAAGGCTTGCTTGGCACCCCTGCCCATGTGGGCATGCATGCTCTACCCAGAGCAAACGGCTCCTCCGGCCTTGCATCCACTGTCCTGCACAACTGGACCAGCCACGGGGCCTCCCCATGAGCAAGGGATACCTTGGGATACTGGGAGATGGCAGGAGGCAGGGTCCAGCCAGGGGCATTTTGCACCATCTCTTAAGGGAAACATCTTCTGGCAGCAAACTGCTGATCTCCCTCTGCCTTCAGCAGGCTTCAGAGCACACACACAGACAACCTGGGCTGTGCAGCCTGAACTACTCCAGACTGGTATCCATGGAATGAGCAAATCAAACTTTTTAGTGGCACCAACAGCAGTCTTCACCAAATACATTATTAAATCAGGAATACTCCTCATTCCCTAAAAGAGGAAAAGAAAACTCGGTGGAAAAATAAGCCCTGTAACCACCACTTCTCAAAACCAGAAGCGAGGGAGAGTCAGCGTGTGCTTTGACACCAGATTTTCCCCGTGCCCTCACACACGCCTCGCAGGCATCAACTTCAGCCTTCAGACCATCTCTGTAAGTGACACGCTCTGCACGTTGGCTCTGGCTGGAGCAGGAGCGGCACGAGCTGGCACCTCCAGCTGTCCCCCAGCACGGACCCTGGGCCGGTGACAGGCCAGAAGGTTAGCAGGGTTAGGTGAGCAGCCTCTGTTGACATGCCATGCCACGTCAGTGGGGTTAGGGCTCCCAACTCACGGCAGCGCTGCGCTAGGCTGGCTGCTCTAGGGCCAGACACGTCCGTACCCGACACCGCTCCTCCCGTCCCGCGGCCCAGCAGGGCTTACAGACGGCTGGCTGGGGCAGAAAGAGAAAGCAGACGTGGGGAGAGGGTTAGAGGCCATGGAAGCAGCCAGATGGATGCTCTGAATGGGTTTGCAGCGAGGGGCATGCGAGGGCAAGGGGCCAGGCAGGCAGGCTGGCAGCCCCACGTGTCTATATATAGCCCCAAAAATACTTTATCTTCTCTGTCCTTATCAAACAGAAGCCAGTGCCATAAATGCCACACGAAGCCCCACTCAAGGGCACGTGTGATCCTCCCTGGAGGCTGCAATTCCACACGGCAGGGCAGAGGGGTGGGGAGAATCTGCTGCCCAGCCAGTGAGTTTTAAACCAGCGATAATCTGGGGTCTCCTCTGTGCCCTCAAGCACCCACAGCTCCTCCCTGCCTCTCCCCCGCAGTGCCAGGGCAGCAGAAAGCACAAACAGCTGGGCGAGGAGATCTGACACGAAACTCCTCCACCTTCCACCAGCTCTGCGGGAAATCCTTGCCAGGCCCCTTGCTCGGAGCCTTAAGCTGGACCACAACAAGTGGGATCTGAGCCAGGAGCAGCACAAATTCCCTGCCCCCTTGGAGCAGTGCCCAGCTCACCCCCGGAGGAGGAACAAATGCTCTGCAGGGCTTGATGTAATGCTGCAGAGTGGGCTTGGGTCTGTTCTGCTCCAAAACCCAGGGTAAAAAGAAGGCAAAGCTGCCCCTGGAGCAGGGTATCAATCCCATCTCTGCCACTGGGAGGTGGCACCAGGGCTGCACCATGTCCCCACACTGTGGATTTGTCATGGAGCTGAGCCCCAGGGCAATGGGCACCTCATGTGAGAGGGCAAAAGTGTGAGTTCGGCATTTCCTGGGAATGACAGCAAAACCCAACAGCGAGTCAGGCTTCCCAGTGCCCAAAAAATCAGGTGACAGCCAGGGACCCCAGCACCAGCCCTGGGTACCCACATTGGTGCCTGCCCCAGCAGGGAGTCACTGGACAGGATGGATCCTGTACTGCATGGATCCTATATGGTAAGGCAGGAGGTGGTGGGCAGGATGGATCCTATGCTGCAAGGATCCCATATGGCATGGCAAACCCCCAAGGAGCCCCCTGGAATGGCACCCAGGTGGGAACAGACAGGCAGCCCCTGCACAGGGGGTGTGGGGGCTCTGAGAGATGAGTAAAGGTGGGTGGCAGCACCTGGGCTTACTGGGAGTACAAAAGGAGAGTACTTCAGGAATGCTGGGTGGGAACGGTCTCAATAATGGCAGCCTGTGGAGGACGAGGGCGTTTTTGTCCCCTCTGGTCACACCCTCAGGTCAGGACAAACATTGTCCTCTGACACACAGCATCCCAAGGGCTGCATGAATCAGAGGGGGACCTCTGTGGGGCAGCACCAGGGGATGCCAGGACCAGCCTGGGATGGGCTTTTGGCTGAGCAATGCCCAGCCTGATGCATCTCACAGAGCCGGGAGGTCCCAGCACCCGCTGGGTGGGTGAGCCCCACCGCGCCTCAGCCACCCACACGGCCACCACAGAGGCACGATTTGCAAGATTTGACTTTTCCAGAGCACTAAATCAGAGCTGTTTCCTGAACAAAGCCAGGGAGGAGCTGGCGTTGGGGGAAATACTGGGAAGCCAACCCAGCAGGAGCTCCCCAGGCGACCAGACAGCGGATAAATCAGAGCAGACAGTCCTCAGAGCAGACGGTCCTGGCTGCCCTGCGAGCCTGGCACTGCCACCAAACCTCCTCCTCTCCCAGGCACGCTGCTCCCTGTTCCAGCTCCAGCCCCTGTCCACGTCGCAGCCGGCAGATGGGAAAAACCCCTGCGTTTCCCTGCGCATGCCCTGCCGGTGCGCGGAGTATTTACCTAATGGTATGCTCAAAATAGATGTCGTCCATGGAAGCCGTGACGCACGGGCAGCCGGCGTGTCTCTCGGCTGGAAAGGAAAAACAAACCGCATCAGCAACCTGCAGCAACGTGCTGAGGCTGCGAGGGGCACGAGGGCTCCTCTGGCCCAGGCTGGTGACACCGGTGACACCCAGCCAGCGTCCCTTGATCTGCTCGTGCCCATTTCTGGGGACAAGAGTGGGATTTGGGGTTTCTCCTCCCACAGCAGCGCGGGTTTGCAGATGTTTTAAGGTTTGGAGGGTGTGCTGGTGTTTGCCTTCCCTCGGTGAGTTTGCAGCTGCGGGGATGTGCCAGCAGCTGATTCCATCTCCTTGTACACAGCAAATGTCTCAAAGCCGCTCTGCCGGTGTGGCTTTCCCCTGGGACTCCAGGAACCTCAGACTGCAAAACTGCTCTGGGAACCTCATCCGACTGCAGGATTGCACTCGCTTCCCTGTCATAACCTCCCCGTGCTTGGCTGAGCTGGTGAGCCCCACTGCTCTTTGCTGAGTGCAGGAGCTCAGCCCACTCTGGCTGCTGCCAGGATGCCAAGGATGCCACCAGCCCGGTCTCCCCATGCCCTGCACACCAGGCAAGGTGAAGGGCAGCATTACAGACAAAGCAGGCATGGATTTTGATCCGTCCCCAAGCCAGCATGCATGCTGCAGTGCACGTCTCCTCCCCTTCTCGTCCTGCTCCTATTTGCTCTCTAATTACTCAGCAAAATGGCATGACGTGGGTCCCCAGCTGGCGTCACTCCGAGGCACGGCGCTGGACTGCCAGGGATGCTGCGGATGAGCCGGGTCCTGTGGATCCCGCCTGGTGCCTTCCCTGGCAGCCCAGCAGGAGGACGGCTCCAGAGGGAGAGGATGGCTTACCGGAGAGGCAGGCGGCCGTGTCGATCCACTTGAGCAGCTGGCCGGTGCTGAGCTCGCCGCGGTGGTTGGTGTGGCAGGGCAGCACCAGCTGGCTCATCTGCACCTCGGTGGGGTTGCGGGCAGGCGAGGGGCTCGCCATGGCCCCCGGCGCCTCCTCCCGCTCCCCTGGCTCCCGGGCACGTGGTGGAGAGGTCGAGCCCTGTGGGGCACAAAAGCTCCGTTTTACCCAAATGGGAAGCAAATCCCCTGAGGGAACAGTGACCTATGAGCACACTCCCCACACAGAGCCGGGAGAATCCCAGCCCTGCACACCCCCGGGCACCGCCAAAACTCACCCAGCCCTTGCCAAAGACAAGGTGCCTGCAGCCAAAAGCGAAAAAATCCCTCTAAAAAAAGCTCCATAGGGGATTACTCCAGGTTTCCAGGCCATTTATCACCCAACCCCACTGCCCCCTCCCAAACACCACACAAACCCCTCCCAAAGTCAATCACTCCTCTGGGAAGGAATTGTCCCCTTTGACAGCTTCATTTTTAGGGTGCTGCAGCACAGGGTGGGTTTGCTCTCCTGGGGCTGGAGAGTGCTCCACACCTTCCACCAACACCCCCCTTTGCCAAAGGAAGCACGGGAAGCTATGTGGTACAAGAAGCAGAGGAGAAGCATCCTCAGTTTGGGGTTGTTCGGGCAGTACAATGTGTTCTTGCTGGCTTGTCCATTTGCTGGGCACAGAGCGGCTCCCCTGGCACCCCGGCGGGAAGCAGGGTGGGAGAGAGAGGAGGCTGAGGCGGTGCTGGCAGGGAAAATAGCTGATGGGAGATGTCAAGTGAGTCGTGTTACACAAGGGGTGAACTCAGTTAGCCTGGTGAGTAACTGAAGAGACACGAGGAGCTGTCTGGGCTTCGTCACAGCCCTTCCTTCCGCTTTCTGCTCCCCTGCAGCTCCCGCTCGCAGCACTTGTTGCGAGAGTCCCACTCCAGCAGCTTCCCTGCCCTTTGCCTTGCCCGGATTCTTTTAAAGATGGGTTTATGCTGAAAACGAAGCTTTCCCGACTACCCTGAGCTCACTGCCTCTCAGAATAGCATTTTTCTCCAGCGGGTCTAACCTCTGTTTCCATAGCTACTGGTACACGACATCCCGGGAACGGCACAAACCTCGCCTCGGCAGAGACGGCGGCGAGCGCGCCGAGCCAAGCCGGTGCCAAAGGGACCCCATCCCACAGTGACACCGACCCCCGGCCACCAGAGCCCCTCCAGCGGCCTCCAAACCCCTCTGTGAACCTCCCGGGCTGCTTCCCAGCATGCAGAGGCGCCTACACGAGTACCACAGAGCTATTTTGGGAAGCCGGCAGGCTCTGGGGTACGAGCCAGCAATGCAAAGAGCTCCAAAGCCGCCTGCTGCAGAGTGAGCAGACAGCCTGGCCCGAGATCCCGCCGGTCATTTTCCCGGCGTTTGACAGTTCTGAGTTTTAGGGAAGAAGCTGCTAGCCGTGGGAAGAGCCCGGGCCCTGCGGTAGCCAGCAGGAGGCCGGGGATGCTGATGGGGAGGGAGGATGATGAGAGGGGATGCAGCCAAGCCCGGTGCAGGGCTGAGAGCAGCTCCTGGCACAGGGTGGCATCTGCCCAGCACAGCCTGGGTTAGTAGCCGCTGGCACAACGGGAAGCCACGGGTTAGTTGCACAGCACGGGGGGTACCTGGAGGCCATTGCAACAGAAGCTCAAGATCTCTTCAGGGACTATAATATTCCCCTTGACCATTTTTAAGAGACACCTGGAAAGGAGAAGAGCGGCTCTGGTTACGGCAGGACTGGCAGAGACGGGGGTGGCTGTTTCCCGGCGGGGATGAGGCAGTGTGTGTGGCGGGTTGTCACACCCTGTCCCCACATCCCATGCTGATGTCCCTCCCTCGCCAGCACCTATCAGGGGGCTGTCAGAGCTGAAACAGAGAAGGACAAACCCAGGGCAGGTGCCTGCCATTCCATGGGGGTCAGGTCCCACGTTCACCAGCCCTGATGAAAGAGTCCCAGCTATTTTGGGGTGCTGCACCAAGCGCAGGTTGCAGGGCCGTGGCCAGCCCCTCGGTCGGTGATGCTGGGTCAGAGCTTCCCGTGTTGCTCCATGTGACAGAGGACTGTGCCTTGAAGCTCCCCTGGCCAGAGTGGTGACACCGCTGCAGTCACAAGACAGCCAGGAGCATATTTTTGGCAGCAGGCAGGGCTGAGGCTGCCACGGGTGGTACTGGGGACAGCAAATGGGAAGCACCCGACGCCAGCAATGCCGCTGTGCCCTGCTCCAGCCACTTTGCCTGTGAAGCCCTGGCATTCCCCAAGGGCATCGTGTGCCCTTGGGTGCCTGCAGGCTCCCGGGCCATGTGCTCGGTGACTGTGTCCCGGCTGGACATTGTGGTGGCATTGCAAGGAAAGGCAGCATGGGAGCTGCAGTGAAAACAAGGAGAAGAGGCTTTATATTTACAGTTTGCTTTTAAACGCAACACTGCCAGGCCCTTGGCACACCCCCAGAACACATCCCTCTCCCATGCAGGTACAACCAGGCCGCTGGAGGCAGCAGCTCTTTTACCGAGGCCTGGGACTGACTGATTTTGGCACGGGGTTAGAAAAGTGGAAGCTGTAGATTTGCCTCCTGCACCATCAGGAGCTGGGGCATCACACGGAGTGCAGCCAATGTGGTTGGTACAAAACAAGGGTGCTCAGGTCCCCTACAGATGCAAACAGCACTGCTGAGCCTCTCGCAGCCTCCCACCCCTGCCCCAGCAGCACCGGGTGTTGCTTTCCCCAGCCCCATGACTTCTTCCCTAGCCCCATGACCTCTCCAACCTTGTTATTGAGGTTTGGGAGCTTCCTGATGGCTCACCTGCCCTTGCAAGAGCCCGGTGCAAGAGTTACTCTCCTGTTTAACAAGACGGGTTTGCTGCCCAGTTGTAGACACAAGGGGGTGGCTGGGGGTGGTCCTGTCACACCCCACAGCCCCAGCCTGCAGCACCAGAGGGACATTTCTTGGAAACCCAAACCTGCTGCTGGCTCGGCAATCGTGTCACCTTGTCCCCTAGGTTGCGTTAGCAGCAGGGGGAAAAATACCCAGAGCTGTCTGCTTTGCATCATCCCCCTGCTATTTCCCAGGCAGCCCCAGCCCACGCTCACACCCTGGGGAAGGGGAGCGCCCCGGCCGCGCTCCAGAGACCGGGAACCATTCAGCCAGTGGGTATTTCTGGAGTATTTGTTATCGAAACTAAGCGAGCAAGTGTCTGTCCTCATTAAAATCTTCAGCCTCACTCAACTGTCACATTTTTAAAGCTGTTGACTGATGCAGACCTCGGGTCACCATGGCAACGGGATGCAGTACCCAGGCGATGATGCTCTTACTCTGTCACCCCTTGNAAAAAAAAAAAAAAGTTTGCATTAGAGAAAAAACCCTTCCAGCAGAATATTTTCCTTGCCTCCTGCCAGGCTCACATCCTGTGCTGCTGAAGGTGTAAGGAGCCCACAGAGCAAACCAGGGAAGACACAGAGGGGAAGACACATCAACAACTCTACAAATACTGGGGAGAGGGACCCCACAGCACCCCACAGCTCTCCTATACCCTGGCAGAGGGGTGTCCACAGCACCAAAACACCCAGAAGCTCCAGGGAAGGTTTCTGCTGTGAAATTCAGTGTTGGCCTCTTCAGAAATCACCGGGGGACCACCACTGTGCATGAACCTCCATTGCAAACCCTCGTGGGTCCCGCAGCTCCCTGGGATGGTGCTGGACAGAGGTGCAGGAGAACAGTTGTTCCCCCAAATCCTTGAGCCCACTGAAAGCACCCCCAAGACAATGGATGAGAGGGAGGACAAGAGTGAAACTGGGGTGGGGGTCCCAAGTGCTGGGCTTTGGAGGGGCTCTGGGCAGAGTAGAGCAGCCTTGCACCTTGAGCCATCCCCACCTGCCCTCAGAGCTCTCTCACCACCCCACTGCCACCTCCCAAACCCCTAATCCCCATTTTCCCTCACCCAGCTCTGTCTTCTACCCCCACCCCAGCCCCTCGGCGTAACTTTACCCCTCCCGGGAAGTATTTAAAGAAAAAAAGGGGGGAGATGGTGGGGAGGAAAGTGGCGACAATGAAGTTCTCATGGGGGATTATTGGTGTATAATTGAGCAATATCCATGGTAACAAGCAAATCTGCACGCGTTAAAAAATTAACCTGACCTACTTTGGGAAATTCTGCCATCTCGACAGGGCAGGGAGGGCTGTCCATCCCCTGAGACCCGGCCCGCCAGTCCCACTGCCAGCAGCAGCAAGGCCCTGGTGCAAGTGACACCAGAGATGTCCAGCACAGCTCAGCCCCATCACCCCACACCCATGGGGATGGAGCAGGGTCCCCAGGATGAGAGCTGCTGCTCAGGATGTGGCCCCACTGGGACAAGAGGGACTGAACGGCCAGGTCACAGCACGGTGAGGAAACACAGCAGCTCCCTCCAGCACATCTCAGGAGGACCCCAGGAGGGTGGCCAGCCCAGAAGAAAGGCCAGGACACACTGCAAGTGGTATTTCTGGGACCACACATCATGCTTCCTTAGAGTTCATGGAGCAAAGCAAGGCACAGGGCCAGGAAAGTACAAACCGAGGGTCAAAGGCAAGAGTGGGACACAGGATGACTCCTCTTACAAGGGGCTGATGGTTTTCCAGCCATCACCCATGGGAAAGCTTCGCTCCGGGTGAGCACAGTGGGGACACCTCCAGCACCCTCACACCCCTCTGCACCCCAGGGTGAAGCATCCCCAGCCCTGGCCATGCCCACAGCCCCATCCATACCCCTGCCCAAGTGCTCTGCAGATCCCGTGAGGCTCCCAGGAAGGCTGGTGCCAATTTGCCGGCACAGGGGCGAAGTTCCCAAAGGAGTGTCCCAGGGGACAAAGTGCAGGGGGAGAACAATGCCACATGTCACCCCGGTACAGCTGTAAACACCACCAGGCCCAAAATTCACACGCATGGGGACACCCAGTATCGCCCAGCCCAGGCACCTTTGCCCTGCCACCCACGGCGTTCCCAGGGAGGAGACTGCCACAACATCAATACAACCATGTTTCAGATCACCACAGCCGAGCCCACCAAGCTGGAAACCACCACAGAGGAGACCAAGCTGGTGCAAAGGTCTACACCCTGGGGGTCTTACCTGCGTGGTCTCCACAATGGGGGTCACCATGGCTGGAGTGGAGAACACCCAGATGAACACCATGGTGGTGTGGTGGTCTCCACCGTGGTGGTCACCATGGCCAAGACCACCTCATTTGAGACTACTGGGGTGGAGACCACCATGGCATCGTGCCCACCCAGCCACCCACACTGCCCCAGCCAGCCCCAGCACATCCCTCTACCCTCCCCGTGCCACCACCACTGCCAGCAGCCCTGTGCCCATGCTTCCCCAATATCTGCCCCTGCTTTTAAGTGAGAAGAAGCTGATTCAAGCCAAAGCCCCCTAGCACTCCTCCTGTCACACCCAGAATGGCCGGGGGGTGTTTGACGTTCCCAGCTCTCGCTCGCTGTCCCCGCTGCAGCCGGAGGGTGCCACGTCCCCACGGACAAGTCGCCAGCACCGACCACGATGGAGCAGCAGAACAGCTCGCCGCAAACCCCAAGGGCAAGAAAGCATCACCCGGGTGAGCAGGGGGGCACCAGAGACTTTCACCCCGGGAAGAGGCGCCCAGCGCCGATGCAAGCCGGGAGAAGCCGCCGCTCCGCCGCCGGGAGTGGAAGTCTCCACAGCAGCTCCCGCTCACCCAGCCCTGGGGTTCCCCCCCTTGTCCCCATCGTCCCCAGCTCCCCCCAGCCCTCACCTCAGCCAGAAGAAGCTGAGCATTTGCGGGAGGTGTTGAGGCGACGGCTGGCTCGGAGGAGAAGCGCCCGGACACCTGCGGGCGCGGGCGTCGAGGCCGGGCTGGCGCGGAGCCCTGGGACGGGGCCAGCGCACACCCCCTCCCGCTTCCTTCAGTATGGCCATGCACAACTTCTCTTAAGGTAGCGCTTGGCAGATCTGCGCTCGCCTGGAAAATGGCTGGCTCGGGGTGCAGGAGGGAATGTGTCGGGCTGGCTGCGGAGCCAGGGAGAGCGGCGGGAGCACCGGCGCGCTGCCAGCAGCTCTGCGGAGCGGGGTGCTGCTGCTTCCCTCATCCCTCCCCAGGAGCAGCTCCTGGGATGAGGTCCTCTCCCCAGCCCGCTCAGCATCCTCTTCTCCCCGCATCACCTCAGCAAGGGGCACTCAGTTAAACTTGCCTGAAAATAGCGGTATTTTCCCCAGAGCCGCAGGGGCCGACACCAAGCTCACTGTCCGGAAAAGCCTCGGCAAACTTCTCCAAAGCCAATCCAATCCACACAGCTGCTCCCTGGCCCTGCTGCCTTTGAAGTACCTCTGACAGGGCTTATCACAAAACCCCGGGTTTTTTTTTTAACAAGGAAATAAAATGCAAATTGCCCTGTCACCGCATTAATGACTATTGGGTTTAGTCGAGATGTTGTTCTATTTGTATCTGATTTACACACTTTTACGAGTGAATCTTGGTAATCAACCTACAAGAGTTTGATCAAAGCTCTTGGCAGGCACCGGCAGCACAAGTATTGCCACTGCAAAGCCAGCAGAGAAATAATTAAGAAATTTCAACAGGAAATAAGGCCACGCTTTTTTGTTTGTTTGTTTGTTTGTTTTGGTAAATAATAACAAAATACTGGAACAGGGCTAAAGCCCCTGCCCCAGCGACCTAAATTTTAGGCTAGACGTGGAAAATATTCATCAAAACCCTAGACCCGGGCACAGGGGAGGTGGGACACCTGGATACCTCTGCAAGGGCTGGGCCGGGCAGGGATGGAGGTGGGGCCCAGCTCCGGGTGATGCCCCCCTGAGGGGGTTTGGAGCCTTTGGGGGATGGAGGAAGCAGCTCTGCACAGCACCAGGTGATTGATCCGATTATGGTGATGGAGATTCTCTCTGGAAGAAGATTGTTGCCTGAGGACTTTAACCCCACCGAGCATTCACTGCTCACTACTTGGATAAAATCTGCAATTCTTCATTCCGAGAGCAGGAATGGAGAGGCCCTTCCGCCCTGCACAACGCCTTCCATGTCTTGCAGGTGGCTTTGCACACCCAGATGTGATCAAATTCCATCATTTCAGAAAACAACATTTCCTTTAAAGCATTCTCTTTTGGGACAGCAAATATTTCTCACCACGATGGTTTTCTACCCGCTTGCAGCAGCCCAGGCGCGCTGCAAACCAGATTGCAGCGAGCATCCTCCAGAACATCTCCCCACCTTTAGCACGGAGGCCCCTGGCCAGGAAGCTCTTCGGGGATCTCTCCCTCCCTCCTTAGGACTGTTTGTTTCTGCAGCCAGAGATTAGGATCAAAAGGTTTGTCCCATGCAGGGAAAACGATTCTTCCCACTCCTCCGAATCAGAGGGAGCAGCACAATTAGAAACACTTCAGATGCTTGACCCACGCTCGAGCCTCCAAACAAAAGTTGCAAGGAGAGGGTTGATGTTTTCCAGGCCCAATTAGCATAATGTTGTAATTCCCGAGCTCTCAGGCTGCCTGCATCCCTTCACCCCGGCCGCCCAGCGAGCGCACGCCGGCACCAGCTCCTTCCTTCTGATCCATCACCATATGCCCGTCTTTTACAGTTCTTTGGTGCGTGATGCTCAGAGAGTGGATAATTAGCTAAATGAATTAATTGACATTCATACTTGTAATTAGCAACCGGTTACAAGCAGCTATTCTCCTTGGGACAGCTAAAATTTCTCAGGGATTGGTGTTAAAATACTGGAAAATCGTTCGGGGTAAATAACGAGGGCCCTGAGTGCTGATGGCGCCCGGCTTCTGCCTCGGCTGCAAGAGCCGTAAACAAGCCCGTGCAGAAGCAGAGCAGGCTGTGGAACGTGTTGGATCCGCCGCTGCTGCTCGGCAGGAGGAGAACTTTGCAGCTTCGGGAGAAATCCGGGCCAGATGGGCGGCCTCCAGCCCGCAGCTCCCGGCTAACCCTTTCCACCCCCACTCACCGGAGAGTTCGCAGCGAGGCCCCGGCAGTGGAGGCTGCTCATGCAAAGCAATGGGAATTGGATGTCGTGAGTGTTAATTAAACCATTAATTACTGCTGAGCGGGGGAAAAAAAAAAAAGTGACCTATTGTTTTATCGTTTCTTGGAGTAGTTGGGAGGATGAATTGCTCAGGGGCTTGGCAGTGGGAGAAAGGGGGTGAGGCATGAGGTAGATCTTTGCTGAAATGTAGGTTTTCTCAGATTTTAAGGGGATGCTAGAGAGCACCAGAATGGTGCTGGTGCAAGCCACAGCTAATCCCAGCACCCTGCGAGGCCAGGAGTGGGACCCACACTGGGGACAGGGTTAGTGGAGACTGAGACCCCAGCCCTCCTGTTCTGCTGAGGGAGACCACGCCACCAGGGGCTTGGACAGGCTTTCAGGGTGTCCCAAACTGCCCTTAGCAGGGATCCCACTCCCAGCCATGGGGTGCAGTCGTCACCCACAAGCCCCAACAATCGGCACCCACAGCCTCTGGAGCCACAGCCCCTGAGAGGGGATGTGCAGGGACCCCACGCCCCCAGAATGCAGCAGGGGTGGGTGAGCTGAAGGTCTCTTCTCCCTCGGAAAGGCTCCCCAAAACCTGGGTGCCGACGGGAAGAAGGGAGGGCAGCACACAGACACCACGATACAAGTGGCTCGTTATGGAAAAGAGGAGAAATAGCGATAGTAATGCACTTCATAAATCAAACTCTCATGTCTTGCTGCATCAGGAGCTCTGCACCACCAGGGAGGAGAGCCTGGCCTGGGGGTACAAAGGACACCAAGGAGGATGAGCCCTCCAACAGCTTGGAAACCAACGCTGGGGTGCTCTGCCCTGCACCAGCCTCCCATCCTGACAGGCTCTGCTGCCCACGGCGGCTGCAGCAGCTCTGGCTGGCACGGAGGCAGTGGCAAAGGGTGATAGCACAGGGTGATAAGCTGGCACCCCACGAGCCTGGGTCTCCCTCAGAGAAGGGGTCTCCCACAGCTCCTGGCACAGGATCAGGGCCGCATCACTCTGCCAGGAGTCCTGTTCTTGGCTCCTCCAAGCTACCAAAGCTTTAGATTTCCCTGGCAGCACTTGGAGTTTAAAGGCTGGGGAAAGGGACAAAAAAAAAAGCCAATCTCAGAAGAGAGGCAGCGGGAAAGGCTGGGCCAAGGAGCTGTCATGCCACCCCTTCAGCTACTACACACCCCAGTACGTTCTCAAACACTGCACAAGATAGCAGGGAGGCTAATTTTTCTTTAGCTGCAGGCAAAAAAAAAAAAAAGAAATCAATTACGAGGTAACCTATTTTTCAACTCCTCCATTGGTATTTACTTAATTTCAAGGCTGGCTTGCCCACCCTGCCAGGGAGAGGATGAGGGAGGCCGTGTGCCACGGGGCTGAGCCAGGCTCTGGCTCGCTGTGGGGTTTAGTTTGGGTTTAATTGAGACCCCAAAGCCCAGAGCAGTGAGGGTTTGTTTGAACGGGACAGAGTGTGACATGGGGCACCCAGGCAGAGCCCAGCCCTGACGGGGATGGGGAGCACCAGGGGTTCTTGGTGCTTGCAGGGCAGCAGGAAAAGCCCAGTGGGAAGCAGGACTTTCTGGAGAAGGTTTGAGAGGTGCTGGTGGCCCATGTGGGCAGGGACTGCAAGGGGGGTGCATGGGGACAGGAGCACTCAGGGGGTACATGAGGACAGGGCCATCCCAGGGCAGTCCACGAACACTTGGACACCCGTGGGCACATGGGGACAGGACACTGGGGGTACAGAGGGACCCACGGGGGGGCACAGGACACCCCTGGACATAGGGACACAGGATCCCGAGGGTACACGGGGACAGGAACCCCCCGGGGACCACACGGACATAGCACCACAGGGGGACACAGACACCCCCGGGGGACACACGAACACGGGACACGAGGGG
>VZRO01005200.1:113295-125413 GCA_013397915.1 Daphoenositta chrysoptera | reverse complement strand
GGCAGGGCTCCCGCTGGAGAGCTGCCGGGCCAGCCGCGGGCACCGGGCTGTGCCGCTGCCGCTGGGGCGCCCGGGGGAGCGCGGCTGGGCGGCAGCGAGGCTGGGAGAAGTCCCCGAAGTCCCACGGGGGTTATCCCTTCAAGGGGTTTCCTCTTAAAGGCTGCTTTTGCTGCTGTAAGCAGGCAGCATCCCCGCTCCTGACGGCCGGGTCCGAGCGGTGCGAAGCTGGGATGCACCGCTGGATCCGGCTGAGGTCCCATCCCAGCCGTGGGCCCCGTGGGGTGGGAAGCCGCTCACCTGCGCTGACCTGGGTGCCCGCTCCCTGATGAGTAACTGCTCCTCTCCCGTCTCTCCCTGCCGTGCAGCGTGTTTTGGGACCTGTACTGCGCAGCTCCCGAAAGGCGAGACACTTGTGAACATTCGAGTGAAGCCAAAGCCTTTCATGACTACGTGAGTAACAAGTTTCTAATCCTCGCGGTAATTACGGCGTTGGGGAGCTCCGGCGCACCGAGAGCCAACCTAACGTAACCGACTGGCGAAAAGCGTGGGGTTTTTTTTAACCAGCAATGTTCTGATTTGACTGAACAGTATTTCATAATGTTGCAATTATGTAAATGAGCTCAGATACTTATCTTAAGCACTTAAAGGCATTCGGGCTATTGGTAGAATTAAGAAGTTTTGCATTAGCTATGGACAACAAAGCGTTTATAGAGGGTCGGTGGTGAGATATCTCATGCTGAGGACACTGTGATGGTGACATGTTTCATGCTGAGGACACCTCGCAGGATGGGCAGGGGTTGGATTTTGGTGGGGAGGAGAAGGGGGATTCCCCAAACTGCTGTTGAATGCCCCAGTTAATACCTCCCTGCCTTTGGCAAGGCTGGGGGCTTCCTTGGTTTCCTGAGTCCTCCCTTGATCCCAGCAAGGGAGAGGTGTGGTGGTGTTGAAGCTGGGGTTGCTGGTTGGTCGTTGTGCGTCTTGGCTCTCCATGGTTTGGGTTGCTCTCTGCAGAGGTGGCACCACGACCTAGGGATGGATGCTGCTTCTGGGGTGGCATGCTTGAGACTGAGGTATCTCCCAGAGAGACACCCCTTGGCAAGGGTGCCTGGCATGTCTGCTCCGGCGGGCGATGGGTGGGCTGCCCACCCCGTCCCGCACGCGGCGCCCGCATCCGCAGCGTCGGGAGGAATTTGCATCAAAGGATTAGTCACCTGGCTGCGGGCTTGGACCCCAGTCAAGTGCCTTTAAACCTTGTAGCAGGAGCTGGTTTTGTCTGCTCCGGGGAGACTATGGTATGGAAACCATTTTTCCTCCCTTCCCAAGTTTCTCGTTGCCTCGACATGCCTGGCTTGGGATGTGTGAGGGTTTGCTGGCGAGCAGTGCCGGGCAAGCGTCTCGGGGACCTCCGTGGTGCTCTCACATGCTGGCACTGGACACAGTGGTTGCCCTGGGGCACAGGCAGTGCCAGAGAGCCTTGGCTGGCTGCTGAGCTCCCTCTCGTCTCTCCCCACCCCACTGGGTCATGGGAGAAGTGTGTCTGGGTATTTGCTAGGTGGAGTTTGTCTGTCTGTCTGTCCCTGCGGCCACTCTCTTGCATTGCTTGTTTTCACTGAGTCGGATTAAAATGGTGAACTCCTGAACCAAGGGTCAGAGCTGACAGCCAGCAGTACATCCACCAGTTGTTGGCTTCTGCTCGCTTCCTGGATGTTTTGGGGCAAATTGTGGGGGTTTTGGGAGCCCAGGTGGGACATCAGGCGCAAGGCAAAGGTAGATCTTTGGGCAGCAGAGCCACAGGTGAAGATGACATTAGCAAGCAAGACATGGTAATGCTCCATCCACAACAGCCTCCTTGTCGTGTCTGAGGATTTAGTGTATTTAGAGAAATTAATCTTTTTTTAGCTTGGTAATAATTCTAACAATAGGCCTGAGTGCATTAGATGATTCGCATAAACTTCTTTAATACACGTTGCTTTAAGCTTACAGTAAATAGACACAATCCTGATTGTTTTTAATTCTCGGTGTAATGCAGTTTTGTAACAGCCCCAAGTGCTTTACCTTTTGGTTTACTCCTAAGAAGATTTTCACTCCCCTGTGCCTTGGCCTGGTGGCACTGGGTTGGTTTCCCCAGGCATGTTTTGGCCCCAAGACAGGGCTTGTGCTCCGTGGCGTGGCTGGTGTCGGATGCTCACGGTACAGTCCCTCTCTGAGGAGTGGTGTTTTCCTGGCACAGCGTGTACTTTACAGGGCGAGTACTTGGCCAAAACTTAAATATTGACCAAAGAACCGAACGATAACCGTGGGAGTGTGTGAATAGCACTTTGTTTCTCTCTCAGCTTCCGGGGCAGGCTGCCGGTACCGGTGAGCGCGGTGGGCAGCGTCAAACACCAAACCCAGCGACCCATCAGCGGTGCATGGCAGCTAGAACAGGATATGAGCCCCAAATGGGGCTGGGCCAGTGAGTCATGCATTGCTTCATGTGGTGGTTGTGGTTAAAAACATCCCAAATCTAAGTGTTGCCCCAGGTTGGTCGAGCGTTGTGTCTACACTTGGCCAGCAATGGGCAAGCTCCGTGTGTCCTGCTTGGTGTTTGCCCAAAATACAGTGTGTGTTAAGCCAGAGACTGTGCTACTGTAAGGACAGAATGAGGGGATGCTTTGGGAGCTGTTTGGGGCTTGGCATGTCACCTTCCCAGAGCCAGCACCAGAGGGGTTCTTGCTTGGGAGACAAGTCTTTGGGAAGGGGGAGTGGTGCTCCTTGTTGGCGGGGTGCTTGCTGACAGTGGGATTTGCATGCTGTGTCATTTCATGCTTCATCTTCCAGCATAACTGTATGAAAACTATTAGGAGCAGCTGGACAAATTGCTAGTTTCCCCCTCAAGTTTTAAATATTTAAATATTCACTGAGAAAATAAGGAGAAATCCCAACGCTCTTTTTTTGAGGGGACCCTTGAAAACTGTGGGCTCTTGCGAACACTTGGGAATATTGCTTTTTACCTTTCCCCTGAGGTTTTTCTCCCAAGCTGGGACAAAAGCCTGCTGGGAATTTGTAGAAAGGTGCGTGTTGGGAGAAGAGTGATGGGAGTGGGGATTCACCTGGCACAGGCAGGAGGAATGCTGCGCTGCTCTATCCTTCCATCTCTGTCAGGACTGTGTGTCTGTTAACACAACTGTGGAGTTGTGTTGGTTGGAGGGTTGTTAGTCATCCTCTTCCACATGTATCCAAAGAGTTTATCCAAGGTAACAGCCCCATGAGCACCCACCAACTCCTGAAACTCAACCCGTAGCCACTGATTGAGGCTCTCCCAAGCCCCGTGGCGAGCATGCCAGCGTTCTGGCACGCTCCTGGAGCCGGCGAGCTTGCAAGGGGATCGCTCGTCATGACAGGGGATTTCAGCCGCCGCGTTATCTGGGAATTGGCCGATGGCTGCTCGCAGTTGAGCATTTCAACGCCGTGAAAGCCAATACAATTTGAGTTAGCGGTGATGACTGCCAGTTTAAATACCGCAGTGAATTTCTGTCAAAGAGCTAATACATAGAAAGGGGAATTGCAGAAAACTTGATCACCAGAACCACTTCAGTCGATTTTGGCCTCGAGCTACAGAAAATGAACTTAAATCTAGTTGACTGTTGCTACATACTTTTTTGTGGTATTGCTCTGCCTGCACAGCCAGCTCGTGTCAACATGCAGGAGAGAAAACTCGGGGTAGCCTTTAGCTGATGAAGACTTTGACTTTATCATTCCCTTCCTCTGTTCCCTCCAGTTTCCTCCTGAGAAGGACCCACACTTGGGAGCACTTGAAATGATGTTTTTGTTGCAGCACGAGATCTGCGGAGCTGTGGCTTTGACTTGCCATTAACGCAAAGCATTGATTTATATGTTTTTGTTTTTAACTTTGGAAAGCTGCTGCAGTTCTTTCTAACTTGGGTCTGGAAGGATGCTCTCTGGCTGTGGGGTGGTTGCTGCTGGAAGTGTGATGGTTGGTCTGGGAAAAGATGGTGTGGTTGGGGCTGCTGTCCTCCCATTTTGGTTGGAGACAACCAGGGCTCCTTTTTCCTCTACCTGAAACAGTTCCCCTTGGATTGAGATCTCAGGGGTTTCTGCAGCTCGTGGGGATGGATGGATGGATGGAGAATTCAGGTTTGCTGGAGTTAGTGTGCTCAGTGGGAACAGGTTGAAGCCCAAGAGGCTGGCAGGATTCTGGCCTGCTGGCCGTACAGACAGGGGGATGTCCCAGAGATGGTTCTTTTCTGCTGGATCTGCCTCTTGTGCCCCATCCCCAGGTGTGGGAGAAGCACCCCATCCCAGCATCACTGCCTGGGTATTCTTGGGCTGCAGGGGAGCATTTCCTTCTCACAGCACCTTCTGCTCCCCAGGGTCTGGGTGGCCAACTCTTGGCATGGTGCACTGGCAGGTGACATGGCCTTGTGGGACCCCTGGGAAGGGATGCTCTTTGTGCATGAAGGGTTTGGTGTGACTGTCTCCTCTCCCATGCCAGGCTCTTTCCTTGTTCCCGGACCAGCGAAGGCTGTAAGACCTTGTTCAAAGCTTTGTTCGAAGCACCCATGGCCGTGAGGGTGGGACCAGCAGGTGTGAGAGTGTCGGTCCGTGAGTGCCTCTGTGGTGGTGGTGATGGCCCATGAGAGCTTCTCCTGTTGTGTGCAGCCAATGTATTGAAAATGTGTTGTGTAGAAGAAACGTGTTTGGGGCAGGTTTAGCACAGCACAGGGACAAGGGTGGGAACAGCTTTGTGTGAGCCCCCACAGGCACTGCCTGAGCCCTGGGCACGTGGCTCAGCAGTGTCACACACCGCTCTGTCCTGTTTCCATGCAGGACTGCGCTCCGCCTGGGCTCCATCCAGCTCCACCCTGCAGGGACAGGGTTCCCTGGTAGGTAACCGGAGAGAGGAGTTTCCTTCAGGAGTGGCAGGCTGCCAGGAGCAGCTGCAAAACTCCACATCACTTAAAAAAAAAAATGCAACAAAAATAAATAAATCCAGATATTCCCTCTCCCAGCAGTGCTGGGCTCAGCCTTCCCTCCCAGTTTAAGGTACTGGTGAGCCTGGGTGTCCTTTAAAGCCTGCTCTTGCTGGAGTACCATGCAAAGATGGATTAGTTTAATATTATATTTTAAACAACACTGGCTGTCACGACAGAGCAACCTCTGCTGCCACACTTCTGCTGGCCAGCAGCAGGACCAGGGCATTTCAGAGCAGCACCTTTCCACGGGTGAAGCCCCTGGAGAAGGCTCCATTGTGAAACCGGAGGTCAGAGCCCAGAGCTTATGTCTTAGTCTTTGACTGGGGAGCCTAAATATTTATCCTGTTCTGTCCCTAATGAAAACAAATTGTCAACAGTTGTTCAGTAACTGACTAAATTAAAATCTGTAATTAGTCAATTAGATTAAAGAGTTGGCACAACCTGATTGTATCATGCTGGTTAGGTTATTAAGAGAAAGGGTGTGATTTTTAATTACTGAATGCTAATTTTGACGGTTTCAAATAGAAACAGACGTTCCCCCCCTCCACCCCACCCCGAGTGCCTCTGCAAAAGTAAGGCAGGGGATGGATATTATATCAACAAATGGTGCGAAGATGCAAAGTTTCTCTGGCTCCAGTCCGGGAGGGGGTTCTCCAAAAAAACGCCGGGAGTGGGATGGGAGGAGAGGAAGGATTTCTTCCATCCTGCCTGAGGACGGGAGGGCAGGTGGGGGTTTGTGCCACGGGTGGGGACCCCCTGCATGGCTGGGGACCCCCTGCATGGCTGGGTGCTGGGGTCTGGCCGCTGCCCACGGAGGTCCTGCCCCGTCGCCCATCCCGGTGTGTGCAGCTCGGCGTGCCCTCGCCTCGCCACGAGCCCGTTGGCAGCAGTGAGCCACACTGGACTATTTCCCCTTTTCCCTAGGCTTTTTTTATAGTATCTTTTTAATCCCCCTCCCCCCGGTGCTCGAGAGGGGCCAGCTTCCAGTGGCGGGCAGAGCCCGCCGCGGGGAGGAGGAGGAGGAGGAGGAAGGCCCTGCGTGGCGAGCGCGGCAGCCCAGCGCCATCCCATTGTTTGCCCCGGCGGCCACGTGGGCGAGCCGGGGAGGCCGGCGCGGGGACCCGCTGCGGGGGGAGCGCCTGCCCCGGCAGATGCTGGGCTCCGGCCGCCTGCTCAGCTCGCAGCCCTGCCCTCCCCGGCCTTCGGGGGTCCCTTCTCGGGAACAAAGAGGGCGAGCGGCCGCCGTGCCAGGCCGTGCCGGGGAAGCGGTGGCCGGCACGGGCGCTCCTGTCCGGCCGCGGGCAGCGGGGAGGTGTTAGGTCAGGACGCCGTGTGTTGGGTACGAGTGAGACTTTCCTGTTCTCCTGATCATTTCCTTCCTTACCTTGGAAACTTGGATTTTCTCCTACCTTTTGTTCCCTGTTTTTCTCTTGTGAAGCTGTCCCCGGTTCTATTGGAAACAGCTGCCGGAGCCGGTCCTGGGGAGCGGGCGGGGGGCTCTGGCTGTTTCTCCTCCCTTGCCGCTCGCGTCCCCGCGGCAGAGCTGGCACCACCGAAATGGCACCCGGCTGTGCGGGGCCCTCGCCGGTGTGGGGGTGCTCCGGGGGGACCTGCTGCAGCCGTGCTTGTTCCTGGTTTTCCTTAGGAACAGAGGGCATGGCTGAGGGAGAGCGGTGCAGCACCAGGAGCACCTCGTGTCCAGCCCGGCTGGTGCCGGGATCTGACCTGCCCTGCCCACAGGGACCCCAGAATGGGCTGTATCCCCGTGAGCATCACACACCTGTCCTGCCAGCATCCCACTCGTGGGTCAGAGAGGCTCCCTGACTTCTGCTGAGGCTTCTGCTCAGCCCACGAGCACGTTCCTCCTTATTTCCCAGCATCTTCTCCCTCCAAGTCCTCACCTTACAGATCCCTTGGGGTCTTGGCAGGGCAGAAATAGTGCTTTCCTCCAGGCTTGCAGGGAGCAAAAATGTCTCTTTGCAAGTAAGCAAATACCTCTGCCTTGGTTTGGGGTTTAGTTTTTTTTTTTTTTTTTTCTTCTCTCAAAACTCCTGGTTGTGGCCACAAGTGCCAGGAGCTGAGTTCAAAGCTACAGCTGTGCAGTCAAGGGGGAAAATTCTAAAATACAGGATGACTTCTAGGTGCCGCTTCCCGTGCGTAATGGGACAGTGCTGCCCACCCACCCATCCACCCACTGCCACTTCCCTTCTGTCATCCCCAGAGTGGTGTCACCAGTCTCTTGTGCTAGCCAGGGCAAGAGGGGCACCTGGGAGCTTGGGTAAGATTTGGGCTTGGATGGGGCACAGCTCTGTGTGGTAAGATCAGCTTTTGTTTTGGGTTTGTGCATTTAATGAATGTATTTTTTTTTTAATAAAAGGAGAAATGCACACTCTCCAGCCTGAGCCTAATGTGGCATGCATGGTGACTGTTAGTATCAAAATTAAGCAGAAAAAAAATGTGTATGCATATGCAATTATATCTGTGGAATATGCAGAATTAAGATGTACGTATGGATAAAGATAGAGGTGCATGTGCCTGTATATTTTGGAGTGGTGGGACAGAGCAGTGCTTTGTGCCCAGCCATCCAACACCCTCCCACTTGGCTTACACTTGCTTCTCCATGGCCATTGCCAACACGACCAGTGGTTTTTAGCAAGGTGATTTCCACCTCTGTGTTCCCCAGGCCGGGTGGGAGGCTGTGGGGTCTCTCTGTCTGTCTGTCTGTCCATGTGCGAGGCTGCGCCTGCTGCCTTAAGATAAAGTCCAAAGGAAGACCTCTGGCTGTGTCTTGAGCTAACATTTTCTTTTTAATTTTTTTTTTCCTTAATGTTTCTGCATCAACCCTTGAACATTTGATCTGGTGCCTCTCCTCCTGGGGTGCAGCAGCTTTCTGTAGTGAAAATGAGCTCTCACCACCCCTCCTGCCTGCCTCAAACAGGGTCTGGGGTGGTGGGGGGGGGTTTCCTTCCCATTTTCCCTGGATTTGGGCTGATTTTTTTACAATCTCTCAAAGCTGAGCTTGCACCTTTAATTGGAATTTTTTGACTACAAACTGAAGCAGGGGGTGCACTGCAGCAGCTCTGACTTGCTGTTGAGCATGACCTGCCCAACACAGCTGGGGTGCTGGCATCCCATGGCATTCCCAGCAGGTACAACAGCCCACAGCCAGTCCCTCCTACCTGACATGGATTTCCTTCTGTGCCCCGCCCCTGTCCCAGCTCCCACCCACACAGCTGCCATCGTACCTGGGTCACCTGGTCCAGCACTGACTGCTGCCCACCACGGCGGGTGGCTGGCTGGCATCTCCTTCCTTCCAGAGCAGCTTTGCTGCAAGCCTGTCCCAAGCCTTGGCTTTGCTTACTGACCCATTTCTGCTAACTGTAATGTGGGAAATGCCCCTCTGTCACCCCACGGGCAGCTGGCAGTGCCCAGCTGTGTCCCCAGGTGACTGCTTCCTGCCCCAGGCAGTGTTTTGTAGCTCAGCCTCTGGGCCGGGGCACAGTTGGGAGGTTGGTTGTTTATGGTTGTGTTTTTTGCCTTTTTTTTTTTAAGTGAGAAAAGGCAGGGCACGCTGAGGAAGGGGGTAGGGCGCTTCCTTGAAGCACCCTGGGTTGGGGTGGGCAGATAAGGGTGCTGCATCACGCTTGGCTCCTCTGCCCTGCCAAAGCCTGGCAGAGCATCCCCCTTGCCCTCCTGCTCTGCCTGGCCCTCACTGGGTGCTCATCCTGTTTTTTTGGGGGAAGCCCCATTGGGATAAGGCAGCCTCTAGTGCAGAAGCTGCTTGAACCCTCACATCTCCCTGCCCAGGAGCGATGCTTACACCAGGAAGGAGGGAGAGGTGCTTTTCTCCCCCTTGGCTCTTTTCTGCCGGAGAGCTGTGCAGCTGGTGGGGTGTAAATCACACCCAGCCTCCCCGTGCCCATCTGCCAGCAGGATGGTGGTGGGGTCATGGCTGGTGGCAGCTTGGGGTGACTCTCCATCACAGCTTCAGCCCCACTCCTGTGTCCCCCTGGCTCTGGGAGAGTGCCCGCTCCTTCCCGAGGAACAGAACCTGGGTCTGCCTGTTGGTGCTGGAAACACTTTGGGGTTTTTCTGTGCAAGGCGGGAACCAGGAGGTGGGTCTGGTTTGTGAGACCCTGTTGGGGTCTGGTTTGGGGTAGGGACAGCCACACTTTGAAACGCTTGGTCTCAACGTGGGGGGGTTTTGGCAGAGATGTGCTTTGTGGGATGTGGCTGGGGATGGAGGTGGGAGCAAATACTGCTCCACTATGCATATGGGTCCCTTTAGCCCAGCTCAAGCGCACTTTTCCATGGAAACCCCAAAACAAATGGTTTTGTTTTATCCTGGGTATTACAGCACCAATAACACCCAGGTGCTTCACACCTTTGCCAGTCTCTGCTGGAGAGAAGGTCCAGGCTGAGGCTCCCAGGGCTCATTTCATCGTTAAAAGCAGATTTACTTGCTTGTCCCGGAGCCCTTCAGGGTGTTGTGGCACGTCCTGACAGCTTGTCCGTCCTTACCTGCAGTCATCAAGGAGTTTTCAACATGACTTATATAAAGCCTTTGTACTTGGATTGCTCCACCGTGCTGCACAATGGCTTCTTTGTCATCCTGCCAGCTAATTAATTTTAACTTTTACCGTTGCTCCAGCGCGGTGCATCGTCCGCCTGGTCCATTTGAAGCTTCCCCCCCAACCTTAAGTGTTTTCCAAGCAGTTTGACTTGTTGCTGCTGAACGCTGGAGAAACCAGCTGGCCCCACTGGTGCTCATCTTGTGGAGAAGGAGCTGCCCTCACACTGCTGCAGGAGCCAGGGCTGGTGGAGGAAAAGCCATTAGGAGGCTCAGGTTTTCTCCAGTGGCTTGTTTCTCCTGGCTGGCAGCTGAAGGTTCCCACAGAGAGCATCCTCTGATGAAAGTAACAGGCTCTGGCTCCCCGGCCGGTGATTGGCATCACAAGGATCTCGCAGCCAGAGGTGAAAGCCTTGGCTGCATCTTCAGGACAAAACCCCTCGTGCCTGGGGATTTCTGTGCATGGGGATGTGACGATGGTGATTCCTGGAGGGTTGGGCTCTGTTTGGTTGCATGCTGGAAACTCAGTGCTTTTCGCTTGCATCCTGTGAGCAAACATCACTGGCTCCAGGTACCAGCACAGCAGCCCTGGTGCAGCAGGGAGCTTACCCCTGGTACCTCCAGAATGTTTGTGGGGGAGCCGAGCATCTCCTTAGAGCTGCCTGGAGGACCAGGAGAGATGTGAGCCCAGCTGGGTGTCCCAGCCTTTGGGGTGGGATGAGCCTGGGCATTGTCTCTCCTGGGTAGGAGGGATGGAGATGGCTGCATGCATAAACATCAGCTGAGTGTGCAGCCGTGGGGTTTGTGTGAGCAGTGCTGTGGCAGGGGGAGTTCCCCTCTGCTCGGGATGGGGACGGTGGCGGGTCAGGGAATATGGAATTGCTGCCTTTGTGTTTAATCTGGTTATAAGGATGGCTATTAGAGATAATGAATTTTGCCTGTCCCCACTGTTGTAATACAAGAACCCAACCGTCTTTCAACACCACGAAGGTCACTCCTCTTTATTTCTGGTTGTAAATATTGCTGGTTACAGATGTTTGGGGTTGATGGACGTGGCTAATTAAGTTTCTCTTGTCAGCTGGTTGGCAGGGAGCAGGGGTGCTGGCATGGGGGTGAGGTCAGAGGGCAGGATCACAGCCAGGCAGCAATGCCAGCAGCCCCTTAGCATGGTGTGAGCCCATCTCATTGCAGCCCCTCAGTGAGAGCAAAGCTGGGTTTGCACTGAGCCTTGCCCCTCTCTTTATTATGAATTTGGAGCAGGCTGGTGGGAAGAAGGCAGCTTTGGGGGGGGCAAGTTTCCATTTTACTGCTCTCACTTGAGGGGAATTCAGCAGGAATTGTCAAACCAGCTGTCCCCAACCTGACCCGAGGGTGGGAAGAAGGGTGCAAAAACCCTTCTAATTTTTACCATCGCCTGTCTTTTGCGCCAGCACCAGCAGAGGCTTTTTCTTTCCCAAAGAGACTTAAACATGGGAATGACGGTGTGCTGGCTAGAAAAGCCAATATCCCACACCGAATTAGCACCAGGAGGGGCTGGGGGCCCCTTTCTGTGGGGCATGAGGCCAGTTGGTTCCCGGTGCTCACCCTGCCGGGCAGGAACCGTCCGCGTGCGCTGCCTGCGCGCCTGGAACGCAGCACGTGCTGCTGTGCTCCCCGGCTCCCCCCGCGCGCCTGATTTATGCCGCTCCACATTTTCTCCTCCTTTCCATGCCTCTTTCTCCTCTCCCTCCTTTTTTTTTTTTTTTCCCCCTCTCCCTTGTGCTGCCTGTGCATTGCCTTGCTCCTTTTTTTTTCCCCCCTTATTGCTCGCAGGCCTCCCTGTTAACCCAACGAGCTGCAAGATTTAGGGCTCCCTGCCTGGTGTGCATTCAGAATGGGGTTTTATCCTCCCAGAGGAGGGGGCAATGGTCCCCATCACCCCACCGGGACATGATCCTTGCATTTAGAAGGGGCTGTTTGTATTATTTTGTTTTATGGCCGCAGAGCACAAGTCGTGTATCCCTGTTCTGGATGCTCCTGGCCATGGATTGCAGCAGAACTGGCAGCGTGGCCACGGGTGCCCATCGCCTCCATCCCGATGTGGCTGCGCCGGCCATCTGTCCCCTCCCGTGCGGCGCCGGGCTGCCGGCTGCTTGCTGAGGCATCAGGGCTTGCCCGGCGTCTGCGAGGCCACCAGAGGAAAAAAAAAGGCAAAAAACAAAGTTCCATTTTTGCTTTGTTCGCCCCCATTTCGTATGCGTAACCTGACTTTTTGTTGCCTTTTTTGAGGGGGGTCTTTTTTTTTTTTTTTCTCACTCCCCTGCTGCTGTGCCAGCCTCATCGAAAGTTTGCTGGGTCTTGCGTGCGTGTGCGGATGCCGAATAATTTTATTAGCTGCCTGGAAGGGAGCCAGCGCGGCGTGCACCGCGCGGGAGGTGGCTGCTGGGGTGCCTTCCCTTTGCTTCCCCTTCCCAGCTGCCCCCCCTTCGCCCCCGCTGGTCTCCTGTGGGTTGCATCATCAGCGTTACCCCTTCATTTTATTTTTATATATATTTCTTAAAGGGTTTTTTTTTTTTTGGTTTTTTTTTTTTTT
>VZRO01005200.1:91840-113285 GCA_013397915.1 Daphoenositta chrysoptera | reverse complement strand
TTTTTTCTCCTTAAAGGGTTAAAACCGATGGGGAAGTTCAGCTAGCACTTGCAAGATATGGTTGCCTTAGCAACAGGCCTCCTAATCTGGTAGGTGACCTGAGAGACTGTGGAAGATGCAGGGGTTGGTTTGGCATTTCATTATTTCATGAGGCTGCGGCTCTCCAGCTGGTTCCCTTCCCAGCGCCGCCACCGCCGCTGCTCCCCCCGCTGCCGCCCCCGGCATTCCTTGGCAAAGCCCCGGAGGGGCCAGCAGCACGGTCCCCTCCCTGGGCACTGCTGGGTCCTGGGAGCTCTTCCTCAGAAAGGGGGAGAGGGCTTCCCGCAGCCCAGGTGATAATTATTCAACTTTAGGATTGTAAAGACGGTTTCCTACCTTGCCTTTCCTCCTTTGAAAGGATTTGCCATGGTGGCTTGGGGAAATAATCCATGTGGCCCCCAGAGCTAAAGGTGTGCTCACTAGCACTTCCAGACCCTGTGTTTTGGTGTCTGTGGTGCTTCAAGCAATGGGGCTTTAGTAACAAACAGATGGGGCACAAATGGGGAAGCACAGTGGTTGGAAAAGGTGATGGAGTTGAGATACAGCATCCAACCAGCATTTTGGGGAAGGTTGGTGGGCTTTGGGAAGAGTGTGGCAGCATTATTCCAGCTGCTTTAGGCTCCTCTGGGCTCCCTGGGCCAAGTGGCCCAACCAGCAAGTGCCTGTGGATGGATAGACCAAGACCTGGGTGTTTCAGTGCCACAGCCATGGCCACCTTCTTTTTTTTTTTGTTGTTGGAAACATCCTCAAGTTGGCATTTCCCAGTGCTGTCCCTTTTCCCTTGCTGTAGTGACCACCTCATGCAAAGCATCAGTGACCACCCGCTCGTCCTTACCAGTGGTGGAGCCATCTAAATTAATAAACTGCATCCCAAAACTTCCCTGCCAAGTATTTGGCCTCACTAAACCTCTGTGCACCATCAGATGGGGGCCCAAACTTCTGCCTGCACAGTCCCGCGTGGGATTCGAGTGGATGGCGGTCACACCCGACAGTGCCTGTCAGCACAGAACTGTTGCATCCTGGTCCGAATCATCATCGAGCTCTTTGCCAGGATGGCCGAGCCACTCTCTGTGCCCAAACCCGGGATGTTTTCCCGCTTGCTGGATGCTGAGGGGTTATGGAGTGTGGCGCTGCCCTTGGCACCCAGCCGGGATGGCTGGGCAAGGACACCCTGAGGGAAGGAAGGTGTCCAGAGGGCTGGGGCAAAGCTCCCTCTGGGAACCAGTGGAATAAAAGGGCCAGGACAGCGCCAGGGGCATCCCATTCCCGCAGATCCCAGTGTGCAGCCCTCTTTTGTTTTTTCCCCCTCCCACTACTCCACGGCGTCGGTGGCAGCTGCCTGCGGACGCCGGGGAGAGCCGCCTTTGTTTACCCGCCTCTCCGGCAGAGCGAGCGCGGGGATGCTCTTGGATCGAGGTGCTGATCTGTCATCTCCAGGTTTTATGCATCCCCAGACAAGAAATCAGCGGTGCAAAGCGCAGACTTTTTGTTACTTATCGCTGAGCTCTGTGCAGAGTGCGGCTGCTGAAAGCAATCTGGTGTCTGCGATGCCCAGATTTATGGTTTCCCAGCCTCATTTGAGGTGTTGGCTTCCACTGGGAAGTAGAAAACCTGGTTTGAGCCATCGGAGTAGGATGAGAGGACTGTGGTGTGTTCTAGTGACACCGGACCCCAGGTCTGATCCCCAAGCTGGTAGATGGCCCCAGAGCCTGTCATCACCCTGGTGGGACAGCATCTCCCTTGCTCCATCTTATCCAGTGGAGACAGGAGGACCCAATGTCCCAGGGAGCTGAAACAGCTCAGCTTTCTCTCTGGGTCTTCTCCACTCAGGGCTGGGGTGGCAGAGGCAAAAGCAGGAGGGAGGCAAAGGGAGGAAATCCAGGCGAGCCAGCAGAATCCCTAGAAAGCCCTTTTTTTGATCACTTCATCCCTTTTTTTTCCCCCTATCTCTGCTTTGTGAGGCTTTCCAGGATTTGTCCCTCTCGGCGGGGATTTCGGGCGGTCAGCCGGGTCCCCAGGCACGGACAGACGGACAGGCTGCCAATCAGCCAGCGCGCACCGTCCGTGCACGGAGCGCTGTGCTCTGCTGCCAGGGGCTCCTGGGGCTCGAGCACAGGATTATACATGGGGCTTTTTTCTTTTTTTTTAAAGAAAATCAAAATTCCCAGGGAAAATATATTTAAAAAAAAAAAAAAAGCCGTCTCCCCCCCGCCTCCGCCCTGCTGAGAAGCAGCTCTGCGATGGCGGCTGGAAAGCGAAGCCGTAAGTGTTGCGCGTGCCATCTGCTCCGCTTGGATCGCGGGAGCGGCTGGAGCGGCGCAGCCTCGCGGGAGGGGGGGCAGCGCTTTGCAGGGGTAAAGATAGGGTCCCCCTGCCCCACATTCCTCCCAGCTGGAGTCCTCCAGCTCGGTTTGAAGCCCACACCGGGATGCTTGAGCCCCCCAGCTTGTGCGGCGTGGAGGTGTCCCATGGATGCGGATCCCCCGGAGGATGTGCGGCTCTCCCTCTGTGGGTCGTGCCAGGGTGAAGATGGTGCTCATTGGCACTCACTGCTCGTTGGTTGTGGGGTTGGGTGAGTCGAGTGGCAGGGAACGGGCAGGTTTTGGTGGTTTTAGGCATCTGCAGCTCTGCTGGGTGCCTGAGTTGGAAGCACGTGCTGGCACAGGCGCTCTGTAGCGTAGGGTGCATCTCACGGGGACCTCGGGTGTTTGCTGTCATGAGAGCAGCTCAGCAGGACACATCTGGTCCTCCCAAGGGGGATACCAAAGAAAAACTCCTGCCCCAATAAGGAAAAAGTATATGCTGTCTCTAAAAAGAAAGAAATGTGTCTATTTGTGGGTTTGCTATGGGAGCATCTCTGGGTTCCCACACGAGTTCCTCTGCTGGCTCTTCAGCTGGAGCCACCAGAGCAGTTGGGTTTCTCTCTGCTTTACCTGTTTTTACAAAACCAGTATTTTTCTGAGACTTCCCAGTGGGTCAAGGCAACAGACAGAGGTGGGGTGCAGAGAGGGGACCCAGGCTTCCTCCCTCCAAAGCCAACCATGTCCTCAGCAGCCGTGCCTGTCGCTCGTGCTGGGTTGTGGGTGGTTAGCTTGTTTAGGGGGTAGCCAAGAGATGAATGTTCCCAGGATGTGTGATACCCAACCTGGGGGATCAGTTTTGACTGGAAGGACAGCAACTGTAGAGCCCTGAGCTACCCCTTGGCTTGGCTCCACCACCAGCAGTTCTGGGCTGTGCACGTTTGTCACACATGCCATATGTATGGGGTATATATATGATTTGCTGCTTGGGATTAAACCACATTAAGTACCACACATCTTGCTCACACCTCTGCCCCAGTGGGATGGGGAAGAGAATGGGGGGAGGGAGGGGAAAGTAAAACCCATGGAATGAGATAAGAGCAATTTAATAATTGAAATGAAATACAATAATAGGAATGAAAAGGGACATGATAGAAAGAGAGAAGTATAACCTAAAAAAGATAACTGATGCACTATATAATTCCTCACCACCCACTGACTAATGCCCAGCCTGTCCCCAAGCAGCAATTGTGCTTCCTGGCCAAATCCCCCCACTTTATATACTGGACATGACATTCTCTGGTGTGGCGTATCCCTTTGGCCAGTTTGTGTCAGCTCTCCTGGCCGTTCTCCCTCCTGGTTTCTGTGCTCCTCCTCGCTGGCAGAACATGGGAAGCTGAAAAGTCCTTGACTTGGAGTAAGCACTACTTAGCAACAGCAAAAACACCAGTNACTGACTAATGCCCAGCCTGTCCCCAAGCAGCAATTGTGCTTCCTGGCCAAATCCCCCCACTTTATATACTGGACATGACATTCTCTGGTGTGGAGTATCCCTTTGGCCAGTTTGTGTCAGCTCTCCTGGCCGTTCTCCCTCCTGGTTTCTGTGCTCCTCCTCGCTGGCAGAACATGGGAAGCTGAAAAGTCCTTGACTTGGAGTAAGCACTACTTAGCAACAGCAAAAACACCAGTGTGTTATCAACGTTGTTCTCATACTGAATCCATAACACAGCGCTGTACCAGCTACTAGGAAGAAAATTAACTCTATCCCAGCCAAAACTAGGACAATGTAATATTTTTTTTTATATTAGAGAAGGTTTGCTTGCAGAGCTTGGGAACTTGGAGAGGATGCCTGGTGCTTTCCCCCCCTCTCTTCCCATGCAAATGCAGTTGCTCCTCTTCTCCTGCTGATAGAAAAGGCAGCGGTGGCGTGAGTGGGTTGAGCCTGTGGAGAAGGAATAACACTCTCCAAACAAAACCAGAGGGCTTGTGAGGAGAAATGGGAAGGTGAGGGAGGGCAGAAATGTCTGGGGAAGGTGCCTGAGGATGGCGCTGCAAAAGGCTTTTGGTCTTGCTGGGCTTCGGGACAGGGTGGAAGGATCCCAACTCAGTTTTTCCCACACTTGTTCCCAGCTGGTGACCATGGTCAGACCTTCACAGGGGTTTCTGGGGTTCAGCTCTGGCTGTAGTGAAACCTTGTTAGAGCCCAGCCCTATACTGGGGAAAACCTCTTGGGAGCTCCAGCTCAACCCCATGGAGATGAGTTTGTAAAACACACCCTCCTCACCAAACCCTGGCATCCAGAAAGCTCTGCCATGCCCGCAGCTCTCCAGAGATGCCCACAGCCTTCAGCCATCCCACCTCACCAGGTGCCACTTTCAGGTGGTGGGCTGACCCCACCTGGATGCCAGGTGCCCCCCCAAAGCCACCCTGTCACTCCTCAGCTGGACACAGCAAAGAAAATACCACAAATGGCCCATGGGTCGGATGAGGACAGGGAAACATCACTCACCAGCTACCAGCACAGGCAAAACTGACTGAACTTAAGTAAAAATTAACTTAATTTATTGCCAATCAAATCAGAAAAGGATAATGAGAAATACAAACTAATTCTTAAAACACCTTCCCCCTATCCCTCCCTTCTTTGAGCCCAGCTTCACTCCTGGTTTTCTCTCCCTCCTTCCTGCCAGCAGTGAAGAGGGACAGGGAATGGGGGCTGTGGTCAGTTCATCCCAGTTGTCTCTGCTGCTCCTTCCTCCTCAGGGGAAAGACTCCTCCCACTCTTCCTCTGCTCCAGCCTGGGGTTCTTCCCATGGGAGACAGTCCTCCACAGAATTCTCCAACATGGGTCCTTCCCCAGGCTACAGTTCCTCCCGAACTGCTCCAGCGTGGGTCCCTTCCATGGGTCACATCCTCCTTTGGGCATCCCCCTGCTCCAGCGGGGGGTTCCCCATGGGCTGCAGGGGGATCTCAGCCCCACCACGACCTCCATGGGCTGCAGGGGCACAGCTGCCTCACCATGGTCTGCACCACAGGCTGCAGGGGAGTCTCTGCTCTCTGGAGCACCTCCTCCCCTCCTTCCCCACTGACCTTGGGGTCTGCAGGGTTGCTGTGTTCATGTTCTCACTCCTCTCTTCTCTGGCTGCAGTTGCTCCTGCACAGTAAGTTTTCCCCCTTCTTAAATACATTATCCCAGAGCCCAATACACTGCAAGTAGCTCAAAGTGCTGCACTTCGGTGGCTACCCCTGAGCCTAGCGTTCAGAAATTCATTAATTGGGCTGGAACAATTATTTTTGGCTTTTGCAGAGGGAAAGGCTATAAATAATCACCCCGCGAGCTTGTGCGGTGACTTTGCAGCCTCTGTGGGGGGGGTTTGTTGGGTTTTTTTTCCTTGCTGCCGTCCGACTGGCTTTTTCTTGGCGGCCGAGAGCGGGAGACTTATCTGCAGAAAATGCCATTTGAGTTGATTAAAGAAACTCCTGCCATTGGCCCAAACTGCCAGACTTTCTGCAGAAACGGTTGCGCTTTCTGAGAAACCGCCCCGGGACCTGCCGGGTGCAGCAGCCTGGCCCTGGGGTGGCGGTGGTGAGGACAGGGAGGAGGGGAGGAGGAAGAGGAGGGCAGGAGGAAGGCTTCCCCGGGCTCAGGGAAGGAAAACAAAGCAGAAGACAAAGGATGCTGGGGAGAATCTTACCAAGGTGGAATCATACCGAGGAGGGCTTGCCAGGCAGAGGGGCAGTGGTGGTGGGCACGCTTCTGTGCTTGCACTGCTCCACCAGCAGCAGCTTGCACTGCCCTCACACTGAGGGTTTTTGGTCCTTGTGGAGCTGGGTTTCAGCCACAGACTGATCCAGAGGTGAAAGCCTCTGCATCCCAGCACCTACCCCTCAAGCTCACCCATCCACTACCCTTGGGAGCCAAATCACAACAGCCTCAGCAGAAGCAAACAGCATCTAGTACACCTTCTTTTGCAAGCCCTCTGTCGCATCTACAATAAATTTGCATGTAAATTGACAGGCTGATTTTAATGTCTCCTGGCTATAGAGCACTGAAGGCCCAGGCTTCCCTTGTAGGTGGGCGTGTGGCATCGTCCCCGCTCTTGCTGGGCGCTGGCATGGTGGCACAGAGCCGTTCCAGGGCGGAGGTGGGAGAGGCGTGGGGTGACTGCTTGCAGGGAAGCAGAAACTTAGTATTTCCTTTAAAAAAAAACAAAAAACCCCAACAGATTATTGAAAGGATTGAGACTTACTGACAGGCTGAGAATGGCCAGCGCAGGAGGACAGCAAGCCGTGTTTTCCAGTAGGGATGCTGCTCTGTGCCAGGCTGCTCAGCTCCCAGGGCCCACACAACGCCCTGGGTTTGCAGGAGCACATCCTGCATCTCTGTCCTTGCCTGAGAGCAATTAAAACACATTCCCGTCATAGCAGGGTTGCCAAAGACAACAGCCATGAGTCACTGATGTCTTGGAGAGTGTCACTTTGGCCAGTGCACCCCTTGGTTACCTGGGTTTGGGGAGCATTGCTGGAGCAGGAGCCAGTGTGAGGATCTGTTAGGAGCATTTCGGGAAGGGCTGCCTAGAGCAGAGCATCTCCCGAGCAGTCTCGCCGTGGCAGCTTTCCTTCGTCATCCATTATTTATTTGATCCTCTGCAAAACAAATTCGCTCCTCGGCACTGATTCTGATGACGGTGCTCATTTTACAAAAGAGGTAAAAGGAGCTGGTTTTGTTCCCAGTCTGAAAGATATGAACAAAAAGGTGTTTCCTGCCGCCTTTTCTCCTGTATCAGTGAGATAAATCTGCAGAGTTTTAGAGCGGTGATGGAAATTTTGGAATCTCAAGTAGTGAAATGTCGAGCAGTGCTTTCCCTGTTGATCCCCATCTTCCCTGGACCTCTGAGGGCGTTTGCTGTGTCAGGATCAGGGGGGACCAAGATGCTCAACTCACCTCATAGCTCACAGCTGAAGGTTTCCTGAGGCCATGGCTGTGTGTCCAAGGAAAAGGGGCTTCACACGTGCATCTCCTCCCCGTGTGTGCTGCTGGAGCGCAGCTCTTCTCTATGGGTGCACAGAAGAGTATATGCTTGGGGCTTGGAGCCAGTGGGGTGGTTTCAGAGAGCGTTTAGGGATGTCCTCAGTCACACCAGTGGCCAAGCCAGCTCCACTTTGCTTTGCACCAAACAAGCTGGAGCAGTGGGCTGAGCACTGGGCCGGGAAGTTTGGAGGGAGGAGACGGCGCGTCGGAGCCGCGTTCGTCAGGATGGAAATAACTGTCAGCCCCATTCAATCTGTCGCCTTGTTCCCGGGGGACAATTGCAAAACAGGATTACTGGTACTTAAAAATTCATAGAAAACGTTTCTTATCACAACGTCATAATTGTTATGACTCAGAAGAGTAGAATTGCCATTTTCCTGTGCCTTTTTTTCCCCCCCCCTCACTTTTGTTGCATACCGAATCCCTTGATGCAGCTGCGGGATCGTCAGGAAGGGGGGGAAATAAAATAAAAAACAAACCAGGGCGATGCTTTATTTTATGCTAACTGCTGCATTTGACTTGAAAATGATGTCCCACTGGGTCTCGTGGTCAGTGTATTACGGCGTGATGGATGGCTGTCAGAGCGGCGGTGGCTGGCAGATTGCGATGGGTGGAGGAGAACAGATGCCCGGTGACTTCAGGGGCTTTAGCAGAGCCCAGGACTGAAGAGTGGAAAACAAAAGCAGATGGGAGAGCTCTGCTTGGGCTAACTATTCTTCTCCGGCCACGTGTCAGGGAGGGAAGCTCGCCGGGCGGCCGTGTCCCTTCTGTGCTGTTCCTCCGTGGTGAGCTGGGCTGCCTGGTGAAACCCTGGGTGAACCCCACTTGACCTGAGGCCTGAGCCTACGTGCAGACCATCACTGCACATCTCGAAAGGGCAACCTTTTACCCCCGTGAAAGAACAGCTTGCGCTCCATTTGATGGTTCTTGTTAACCCCTGGCCCTGCTGATGGAGCTGAGGCAAGGCCTGGGCAGGCTCCAGGGGCTGCCCTTTCGGAGGGCGTCTGCTGGTGTATTTTGTGCTCTGCATGGTGTTTGTCTTTGGAGTTGGGCAGGACCCCATGAATTTGAGTGGTGGAGGTGGAAGGAGGAGAGTGAGCCTTTCCTGCAAGAGGCTGTTGTGAATAAAACCCTTTGCACGTGCTGCTCTGCAACCCCTTATCTGCTCCCTGTCCTGTCTCTCCTGCAAACTTTCCTAGACTTTCAACCCCTTCAGAGGGTTTAGAAAAGATCCTGCCTTGCCCCATTTTACTTCTCACATCCATATTTCCTCACATTTTACCCTTTCTTCCTACCCCTCCAGTCCATCCAAAGTTGCCAGGTGGCTGCTGCCTTCCCAGCTGGCGTTTGCTGGGGATTGCAGGGTTAATGGTGAAATCAAATTTCACTGCTGTTTTTAAATTAATTGAATCATCAGCGTGGGTAACGGGAAACAGTGGTATCATAATGTATTTGATATGGGTCTTTAAGTCAGCATTTGCTGTGAGATCTGGAGCACTAGATCTTGGTGGAAGCGATGGCTAACTGATATATTGCAGTTATGGCCACAGTACAAAGGCTCCTGCTATGTCTTAAAACGTTCAGGTCATGAAGTTGAGTTGGTTTATGATATGGCTGTTTTCCGTGCGTGCTTCCCACGGTGCTCCTAGATCATACTCGGAAAAACCCTGCAGTTGGCAGGAGCCAGCAGTGCTCCTGGCTTGTGCCTCTGGGCAGGCACCACATCTCCATGAAGATGCCCTTTTGGGTGACAGAGCAACATTGGGGTTTTGCTCCCAGGACTCTCTGATGTTTTTTCTGCTGGAGGAAGCAGACACAGGGGAAAACATCTTTTTTCCTCCAAGAAAACAGTGGAAAGACTTCTACTGATTTGCAGCATCATCTGGCCCTTCTTTGGTGGCCCTGGGGTAGCTTCAGGACCTGCCTTGGATAGGAGAAGCTATCCAGGCTGAGGGCCAGCATCCTCATGTGATGTCCCCACCATGCTGGGGACAAAACTCCTAGCAGGCCATTGTATGGGCCCCTCTTTTCTTGTCCTTTATGTGGTCCAGAGTGGTGGGGCTGCATCAGAGCATGGTGAGACTGCCTCACAGCATGGTGCCTCGTGGTGGACGGTGGCACGCCCCTTCACCATTGCTAACAGAGGGCTGGAGTTAATGAAAAAGTGGAAAAAAGTAAAGTTTTAATGTATGTGTTCTGCAGTTGCTTGCAGGTTTCCACCCATGAGGGGTTCCTGCATCCTATCCCAGCAGCCTGGGACTGCTGGAATAGACAGGATGAGAGGAAATGACCTCAAGTTGCACCAGAGGAGGTTTAGATTGGATATTAGGAAAAATTTCTTCACTGAAAGGCTTGTCAAACCTTGGAACAGGCTGCCCAGGGCAGTGATGGAGTCACCATCCCTGGAGGGGTTTAAAAGCCGTGTAGACGTGGCCCTCGGGGACGTGGTTTAGTGGTGGGCTTGGCAGTGCTGGGGGAACGGTTGGACTCGATGTTCTTAGAGGTCTTTTCTGACATCAGTGGTTCTATGATTCCCTCCCGTCAGCAACTTCCTCCGGAGATCACAATTGTATAGATGACCCCGGAGTGCACCTACGGCCACGTCAGCAGCACTGCCTTTCACAGCCAAAATCTCAAGGCTGCTTAACCAACTGAAACCTCTCAGGAGCTGCCTTGATATGAATATTGATCTCCACATTTAACTCTGCTTTGCCCAGTTGATATTGCCCGGGCTGGTGGTGTGGAGGACAAGCAGGCTACAGCATCCACAGCTGGATTTTGGAACAGGGTTCGGTGGGACACACCATAACCCTCAGTGCTGAAGAGCCTGTTCTAGTGCACTAGTTCAGATTTTGTGTGAAGACTTGCTTATTATTTCTGCTAGTTATGTCTCTAATGAGGTGAGACGTGCCATATGTTGTCCATAGGGAGGGAGCGCCGCAGGTGGGGCGGGGGCTGGCCTGGTGCGTGGTTGCTACACAGAAGAGCCTGAAACTGCCTCAAACTCAGGCTTGGTGAGCCAGGATTCCAGCTGATCCGTCTGTGCCATGGGCATTGGTGCCACGTCACGTCTCGGAGCCATCTACAAACTGGCAGCACCTTCTTGCTCTTCATCCACTGTCATGTTCTCCAGTGCCCGTCAGTTTTATCCTTCCATTCCTTCTTCCCTTCTCTTACCCGCAACAGGTTTTTGCTTCAAAATAAAGTGATTTTGGGGCCAGGCCCAACCACGCAGCTCCTTTGCCTGCTCACACGAGTAGCAGCTCTGGCCCTGATCTGTGCAACCCAGGCTGCTCTCCAAGCAGAAGCTTGAAACTAAACCATAGCAGGGTAAAGAAATATTAATTGGTGAGTCCTGAACTTAATTTGAACAGGGCTCTGCTGTTTAAACAATTGTTGGAGCCATAAACCAGAAGCCCTTAATTATGGCTAATTATTTTCTGCAGTGAATCTATATGGAAGCTCCTCAGCATGAGGGCTCCTCTGAAATGCACCGGTTGCGTGTTCAGGCATCATCCAGCCTGAACGTCCCTAATAAAATCAGAGGCAGAAGTGTTGCCTCCAGCCCGGCTGCCTGACCAGCAGGAGCTGCTGCCTGCATTTTCCTTAAGCCCGGGGGTCGGGGCAGGGGCTTGGAGGCTCCCTGGGCAGGCGGCTGGGGACCCGAGGGCAGGCAAGAGCAAGACAGGAGCTGTTTAGGACATGGACTTTAAACTCTCTGGCATTTGGGGTTTGTTTAAAAAGCAGCTAGGTAAATATTTGTGAAGCGGTTGGGATCCGGCTGCGGGGTCAGGCGCTGTGTGCAGCCCTGCGGGGCTGCTCTGGCCTCCTGTGGATTCCGTCCTTCCCACAGCAGGAGGCATGTCCATCCTCAGCCCTGCCGGGGAGATGGTGGGGGCAGTGCAGGGCACTTGGCATCATCGCTTGGGCCACGTTTCTCTAGGATTTGGGGTGAAAACGGGTGCCTGGAGGTCTCTCTCATGGGGTGTACCAGTGTGATGCTTCAGTGGGACATATTTAGAACAGGTCTCCTGGCAAGGCTGCGCTGTGCATCCCAGGGATGTCCCTTCTGTGCCATCCAGGCTACTTTTGGGGGTTGCTGGTGCTTTGTCCTGATGAACCCTGAAGCTCCTGCCCTGTGCATCCCTTCAGGAGGGAGGCTGCTGGGGAGTATCCCTCTGGGGACCTGCAGTACGTGCTAGGGCAGGTAGGACCTGTGGCTTGCTGGGGACGATGGCACAGTGAGGATAGTGTGGCAGGGATGGCATAGTAAGGGTGGCACGACAAGGATGGCAGGGCAGGAGGATGGCACATCAAGGATGGCACATCAAGGATGGCAGAGCAGGCGTGACAAGGATGGCACAGCAGGAACGGCAGGGCGGGAGGGTGGCATGACAAGGATGGCAGGGCAAGGATGGCAGGGTGGGAGGATGTCACAGCAAGGATGGCAGGGCAGGAGGATGGCAGGGCACGGTGCGGCGCCGGGGGAGCGGTCCAGGCTGCCTGTACACAGCAGCTGTCAGCGCTGCTGCCTTCACCCGCCCAGCCCCAGCCTCTTCCTCATGGCACAGATGGTTTTAACACTTTCCTGGGCCTTTTTTTCTATAATTAACTCTTGTTTGCAAGTGGGAAGACACTTCTTTCCTTTTGGCAGAGCCATCAAACTCTCCTCGGCGGTGTGCTTTTTTAAAGCCATCGTGTATCTATCCCCCAACTGCAGTCTGTTGTTTTTACCAGGCTCTTTTAAGGCACTGGGCTGCCCCCCCTTTTCTCCCCCCCTTGCTCTTGCCCGGAGGTAAAATCCGCAGGGATTGCAGGCGGAGGAGGCCCCAGCCAGCTCCGGCAGGGGAGTTAACAATCCGGCCAAGGCGATACAAAAGCCGGTGCCCGGGGAGGGGGGAAGATGGAGGGGCCCCTTCCCTGCACCAGGAGCCTTTGAACCCCCCTGCTCCCAGCTTTGTGCGGCTTAGCAGGGTGCTGCCTGCACAAAGGCTCCTCGTCCCTCATGACATTTCCATGCTGCAGCTGGGAAGAGTTTTCCCAGGAGAGGCCATTGCCCACCGAAAGCCTGGTGGGTGTTGGGGGCTGCTAAGGTGGGTGCCCTGTCCCACTGGGACGAGGGGAGGGAGAAACCCCAAAGAGTCCTGGAGCTTTGCCAGTGCTTGGGAATCTCTGGGGTGCCCCAGGAGGGGTGGGTGGGAGAGGGGGGTTCTCTCTAGCCTGTGCTAAGACCCAGAAAAGCTAACTGGAATGCCATGGGCCATCCTCCGCCTTTTGGGGAGCTCAGGGGTCTGCCTGTAGCTCCCTGTGGAGTTTTGGGGGGGTTTTGCTCTCAGGGGAGGTGAGGGGCAGCAGCTCTCAAAGCTGGAAGGTTTTGGGATGCTCAGCTTTGGGGACCGAGGAGGGTCAGCATCAAAACCTGGTGCTTGTAGGAATGTCACCTTGGAGAGGAGGATGCTGTGGGGGCCATGCCACTGGTGCCAGGGCTTGTGTCGGGGTGTTGAAAGAGCAGCTCTGACTGTGGGGAGTGAAGGAGCTGTTCTTACCTATGGATATCAAATGGTGGATGTGAAACAAACAAAAGAGAAAAAGCCTGTCAGGAAGTTTCCACCAGCAATTCATGGCCATGACCACCATGCCTGTGCTCCCTCCACTCCTCATCCCCGTCCATCCCTTGAACTCCACTCACCGGCTCTGTAGCCAGGTTTTTCCCAGCACTGCCAGTCTAAACAAGACCTTGCAGTGATGCTCAGCGCTCTCACATCGCTCCCTCCCCCTCTCTGCTGTCTGAAAGCCTGGGGCTCTTTTTTTTTTTTTTCTCCTTGCTCTCCAGACTTTAAGTTTTCCTGCCTCACGTACCAGTTTATTGCTGGGTCAGGGGGCAGGGGTTTGCACGCTGGTTTTATAGGGTCCCTCCAGAGCCGGCTTCAAAAAGCTCCCAGTTCATAAATGGGGGGTTTGTATTAACCACTGTGTTTTGACAGGGAGAGGTGCTCTTAGAAGAGAAATAATTAATGTTTTGTAAGCTTCAAGGGTGACGTGGCTTGGAGTTGCATCTAACCAAACCCCTCTGTGCAAAAAAACAGTGATTTTTTTAAAAACGCATATTTTTATCAGAAATCCTCCCCTATCCCAGTGTGCACCTTGTCAGTTGTGCAACCCCAGGGGGACTTTTCCATGGGGAAGTCCTGCAGCTCAGCTGTGCCTGGATCACCGGTGCCAGCCACACCAAAGCAATGCAGAGAGATGGTGGTAAGGAAAATAAAACGTGGGGCCACTTCAGAGCGGTGTTTCCAATTCCCAGGTAAAGGCAGGCGAGAGGAAGCAGAGCAGGAGGCGAGCTGGTGTGTTGAATTCCATCTTATCCTATGGATGTGCACTTCTTCTCCTCCAGAACATGCTGAAATGGTTAAAATGCCTCTTCCCGTTCACCCTCCCCCTCCCAAGAAATCCCAGCCTACCAGGGGAGATCTGCGCCCCCTCCAAGCTAGCTTAGCCCCTGGCTTTTTTTGGCAGTGGAGAAAGCCACCAGTTCTTGGGAACAGCACTGAATTACACAGTGGCTTACATCAGATTTACTCCTCCTGTCCTTTGCTCTAGCTGCTCTATTAATTTTGAAATGCCTTGAGCAATTATCAGACCTAGGAAACACTATTTTTGGGGGGCAGCACCTACAAATAACTGCAATAAATCCTACAGTTTAAAAAGGGGAGGGAACAGACATGGGGCTATGCTTGTCTGGATTTCAAGTGTTTTAATGTGAATTTTCATTAGAAACCGTGTGTGTGCAGTGGTTGGGGGATCTCTCAGGAGTCTGGAGGGGGGATCACACCCTTTCCCCACCCATACTCCACTTTTGAGGTCCAAAGCATTACTCCTAGGGGCATAGACAGTGTGAAGGGGCAGCCCAGGAGCAGGTTTGGGATGTGAGGGCTCCATATGGCTGGAAGGGATTAGCCTGGAGGATTAGATGAGTGGAGAGGAGGGGAAAGTTGCTGCAATCCCCCTTCCCCAAAAATCCTCATCTCTGACCCCTGGCAGATGCGCAAAGATGATTTCTGGGGATGATTAGCACTGCTTTAGGTTTGTCTGTGCCCCTGGAGTCACAGCTCGGTCTGGGTGCTGCCGGGGTGAAGCGATGCCCACGGCCCGGGCTGGGATCCTGTGCTGGCAGGTGGTGAGGAAAGCTGGGATTTTCCTCCTGCCGCCGCCTCACACCCACATGTTGCACCTTCCCCTGCACTCGGTGTGTTTCCAACCTGAGCTGTTCACTCAGGCTTTCAGCTTGCCTGGAAGGAGTATCAGTGGTGCTTGGACAAACCCTCTCCCCAGGGATGGGTGAGCCTGGGATGCAGCACTTGGGAAGTCACACGTGTTGTGACCTTGCTGGTGGCCAGCCAGTGCTGCTGTGGGATGTGGGGATGCAGGGTGTTGTGCAGCTCCAAACTGGGCAGTGAAGCACTGCAGGGATGCAGGATGCACCACAGCTCCATAGCTCCACACCAAAACGCTGCAGGGATGCCAGGATGCGAGACGTTTTGTGGCTCCTTTCCTAGGCAGGGTGTCAGTGAAGAGGTCTGCATGAAGGGCAGAAAGAATATTTTCACCATTTTTCAAACACCACCCTGGAAATCACAGGAATCATGCCAAGGCATGATGGCTCTTCTCCATCATCACTCAGTCGCAAAACCCATCTTGCTTGGGATTGGGGTTTGCCAGCAGCTTTCCTCGTGGTGCTCCGGTGTTGCTGTCCCAGCAATGGCTCGTCGAGGACTGGGTTGGCTCTCAGAGCACAACTGCAGCCTCATGAGGGATTTCTAAGCCCAAAGTGGCTTCTTGGGGTGAATCAAAGGTGCAGAAGCATGGAGGGTTAGTCATGGCTGTGCTCCCAGGAGGGTGGGCCCTATAGGATGGGGGTTATTTGGGTGGTGGCAAGGACAAAAGCCCATAGCCATCACTGCTCCTGAACACAGCAGTCCTCAAACTGGCACTGAGTCCATCCATCCCAATTATTTAGGGCTCTGAAGGGCTGCCCTGGGTCTGGCCACGGTGCTGCCGGCTGCTCCCGTGCAAAGTCCACCGCCTTCCTCCCCATCCGCCCCGCCAGGGTTTATAGGATGTGCCGGACTTTGTCCCCGTGCAGCAAGTCACAGCCCTTAGTTAAGTTCAGCTGCCACCTCCGCCTCAATTTAAGGCATTTCCACTCCTCCAACAGCATTTTTCATAGAAGATGCAGTGCAGGGAAGGTGCTACAAAGCACCATCAAACATCAACAGAGCCACCTTTATTAAAAATGGTGATTTGGTGATTTCTTTTTTGTTAACCTGCTGCTTTGTTAGAGAAGGGGACTTGTTCTTTTCTTTCTTTTTTTTTTTTTTTTTTAATTATTTCTTTTTTTAAAGGCTCGCTGTGGTAAAACTTTCACAGATCAGCAGGCAAATCCATCAGGGGCCGCTGCGAGCGGGGCTGGATGCTTGGCCGCCTCCGAAGGTACACAAAACCCGCCGGAACGCCCGCGAAAGGTTACGGCACTGCTCAAAAAGCGCCGCCGTAACCTTTCGCAGGCGTTCAAACAGGCTTTGTGTTCGTACACGAAGATGGTGGCCACGAGCATCTTGTCAGGGACGGGCAGATGGTGTTCACCTGCTCCGGACCAACTTCTTCTGCCCTTTGCCTTTGGTGTCGGGGAATAATACCGGGGCAGCTGCTCGCAGTAAAATAGGCTTAAGCAAATGGGATATTTTGGCATTCAAGTGCACGACAAGAATGGGAGTATTTGCATTAATTCTCTCCTCTCTTTCCCTGCGGCGGGAGAGGATGGAGAAAACCGGGATGTTTTCCCGTGGGGTAAAGCCAGGGCCTGGTCTTCTCCGCCTGGATTGGGGGTGGGAAGTGCTGGATGCTGTGCTGGGGTGTCAGTGCTCCATCCCACAGCATCTGACTGCCCAGACAATGGAAAAGGATGTTCTTCTGGGGAGGTCACGATGTTTCCCGCTGCACTGCAAAGGCAACTGCACCCCCTACCCTGGATTTGGATGAGGGTTAGTTACCAGGCATCACTGACTCCCCATGCAAACTCACAGCTTGTTTTGGGTTATTTTTGATTGCAGAGAGCAGCCGATGAGATCAACTGGCTGGAACACAAGGTGGCAAAAATTTGGGGGGGAAAAAAAAATTTGAAAAATATATTTGTAATCTGCACCCATCTTTAATGGGGAAATCACTGCCGGACTCTGGATGCCTTTGGGGTGTTTTGCCAGTGGGATTGGCAATATCCTCGTTAGTTGTCAGTAAATCCTTTGGACAAGTTAAAACTAGTTTTCTTCAAATGCACGTGGTGCAGTGGCGTGGCATTTTTCTAAAGTCACGGGTTATTATTATTATTCCTTCTTGAATTAGATTACCAATTTAAATGTAGCTTTTCTTACAACCCCTTCCAAAATGCACTTGGCAGTTTCAGCCTGGAAGAAGGCAGAGGAGTGGAGAAGAGCAGGCGCTGGGAAGCAGAAGTCCAGCTGCCAGCACCAGCAGCCTCCCCTGCACCTCATCACCACATTATTACTAGTTTCTTGAGAGGGAGGCAGTATTTTCCTTAATCTGATCTTCTCAAAGGCTGGTAACAGAGAGGACTTCATTTTAGCTGTGATGCTTAAGGGAAGGATGGAAGGTGAGCTGGTGCACATGCCACTGAGTGTCCAGCCATGCAATCCCACATAGTTACACCCCAGAAACTGCAGCATGGAGCAAGGGACATCACTGGGAGTAAAGTCCCATGGAACTTAACCATCACAACTTTGCAGCAAACTCCAGGAAATTACCTCTCCCAGCAGCTTTGCTTGCTGGGATCATTTCCCTTTTGGTGTTAAAAATTGTCATGTTTTTTAAAAATGTGTAATTAACCTGTGAGCTTTCCATAAAGTCTTGTGTGGGTACATCAGGAGCAAGTTTAGGTGGAACCACTGAGTGTCCAATGCAGGTTGTTGGTGCAAGGAGCTGCTGGGTGGCCCTCACAGAGCTGAGCATCCCACACTGATAGATGAGCAGTAGATTAATAGTCCTAAGCAATTGCATTATCTAATGAAAATTTTATATAATTATTTTATATAACTTTTTTGGCAGGTAGACCTTGAAATGGATGGTATTGATTGCTGGAAAAGAGCCTGGCCTGTCTGTTGCTGGAATTATTAGAGGAGAATTGATAGTAATTAATACCTGTGTATTTACAGCATTTTCCAGGGTGCTAATTGCATGGGATCCATTTAAGCTGTTTGGCAGTGGGGAGGGCTCATACACTGGTTTTAAGGTGTAGCTGGACGTGGATCTTGTGCCAGGGAAGATGCTGGCAGTGGGAAAGCCAGGACCATCAGCTTCACCTTCACTCCAAGCCAGGGATAGGGGCCACTCACAGCAAAGCATCCCTAAATACCAGGGTTGGGTTGAATCTGTACACCCAACCACATGGTGTGAAGCCCTGGAGTGCTCTCCTCTGCAAAGCCCTTCCTGAGTCAGGGGAAGCACTTCCAGCAAGCCTGGCTTCACTTCCCACGAGTTTCCCTTTGTAAGCCTCCCTGTGCACACGCGTGTGCAAAACGGAGCCTAATTGCATTTAGTCTGTTTTACACCTCCCATGCTTATCCCCCACCCCGCTCTCCACCCCCCCTTTAATTCGGTCGCTGTGAAATTTTTGCAGCCCTGCCAAGTTATTTCCTTGGGATATATTTAGAGAAAGCCAGCTCAGCAGAGCGCGCTGGGTGTTTGTGGAAGGATGTTTGTAAATGTTAGCAGGAACGCTGGCGGGCTGGCGGAGCAGATGTCCGCGAGATGCTACCAAGAGCCTTATTTACAAACTTGTAAATGACTGAAGGGGTTTCCTTCCCGGGGATAAGGGGGACGCCGACTTAAGAGATTAAAATCCTATTGTTTCGTGGCCGAAGCTGCTGTCTCAGATTATCCTTTACAAGGGAGGGGAAAAAAAACCAACAAAAAAACCCGTATTAGCTTGAAACACCATTCAACTGTTGTGCCTTTTTTTAATGTTTTTTTTCTTTAAAGCTCAAGGAAAATACAGGGCTGGGGGTTGTTTCTTTCTCCATAAAGGAGAGGGGAAAAGTGGCCAAGCGTGGCTGTTCCCGACCAGGGTGTATGCTGGAGCTTTGTGTGCCGGGTGGCTCGCAGGTGATGGATTTAAAATAAGCACAAAAAGCTTGTGCTGTTGTAGAAGTATAATTAAGCTGAACTCGTATGCACAGCGTGGTGTCCTATGGGAGCACAGCGATGGCTTTTGGGTGGTTTGGTGCTACTGCTATGAGCCCATTCAATCTGTTTCGGGGTTTTTTTATATCTTGCAAATACACAAAGCTTCAACCCAATGTTCTTTTACCTTCTCTTACCTTAAAATAAACAAAAAGTGGTTTGTTTTGTCTCCTGGAGCATCCAGCCAAGTGACTTGCACTGGAGGAAGCAGGATGGACTGTGGCATACCCCAGCTGGGGAGCACAGCGTGCCCCAAAATCACTCCGAGCCCACCCGAGAGGCTCTGCAGGCGCTGTGGTTCTGAAGTGGGTGCCACAGTGGGTGCCCGCTGCTGGCACGTGGGCTGGCAGTTGCACTCTCTGAACCTGCAGCGGGCTGCTGTTCTATTTTATTTTGGTGCACGTTGAGGCAACGCAGGCGCTGGCACCGGCCCGCGGAGGGGACTGATGTGGGAGAGGATCTGAGGGCTCGGTCCGGAGGAAGCGGTCGGCGTGTCGTCCTCCCTGGTGTTAATCGGGTTACTCTGAGGTGTGGGAGGGTTCTATTATTAAATTTAAAACCTGTCTATATAAGATGAAGGCAGCTTTAACGAGATGAAAAGGCTTAACTGGAGTCCAATTAAATTCCGTATTACCTGTTTACGCAGCCTGCTTAAGTCCTGACCCGCACGCTGGTTTCTTCTTTAGGCTCCAAAGCCTGTGCTCTAGGCAAAAAAATAAAATCAAAGGAGACAGATAGATACCAGATCACCAGCATGTCCTGAGCACCCCCACGTGCTCCTACCGGAGGCAGCTGCCCTCAAGTCTTGTGCTGCTCCCACAGTGGCTGCAAGGTGAGAGATGCAGCCAAAATCCTCTGGTCCACTCCTCTGGAGAGGAGAGAGAGGACAAAAGCAGGTGGAGCTCAAAAAGGAAATACCCAGCCATCCTTAGTTTGGTTTTAGGTCTGTGCCATGAAGGTGTTTTTGCTCTCCCCATCTGGGTTGGTGGAGGCTGTGGCTGGCCAAGCAGCCAGTGCTGGTGGTGCTTCCCACGAATGGAGCATCCTCTCTGCTGCCTGCCAGCACCTTGCACCACTTGGGAGGTTATTTTTATTAAAAGTAAGTGTTTAAAGTGTTACTGGTGAAAGTGTTACTGGTGAAAGCCAGCATGGGATGCTGAGGCAAGATGGTCTCCTAGAGCACACAGGGACGACGCCAGCTTGCATTTAATGTCAGAGTTACTACCACCAGTTAGAACCTGGTTTTCATAGATGGTTAATAGAAACCATTGCTTGTGTTGATGAAGCATGGCAGGTTTGGGTGGGTGGTGAGCTGGGGCTTGGCTGGTGCCCTGCCACCATTGTCTCACCATGACAGAGAGCCTTGCAGAATGGGGTGCAGTGCCTTAGCCCACCTTCAAGCTGCTCTTCAGTGCCCAGCAATGGCGATGAGGTGGAAGAATCCCTTGCAGCAGCCCCGTGTGTGGACAACACATCCAGAAAGCTCCTCAGCTTCCCAAACCCTCTCTTGTAGGGTGCTGCCTTTTGTTACGGGGGGTGCCCTGGAGCTGGGGGCTGGCAGCAGCAACGTTCTGGCAGTGGCGGTGATTTCAACCCACCTGCTCTGGTTTCTAAATTCAGCCCCCAAAACCCTGGCGGGGCCTCGGCGGTGCCTCACGGCTGCTGTGGGCCGAGCGTGCGGCAGGGCGGGGGGCAGGAAACGGCTCGCCGCACCCTGCTCGCAGCAAACCCTCACGCCCAGCAAAGGCCTAAACCCTGCAGTAAAGAGAGTAAATAAATTAAAGCACCGGACCGCAGCTCCTCCCAGGGCTGGGGGGCAGCGGAGGTGAGTTGTGTTCCCGGCTCAGCCGGCCTGGGAAAGCAAATTTGGGTGACACCAAAGTGCTGGTGGGGATGTGCCAGAGGCCGGGGGGCAGCCACACCGGTGCCTCTTCCCTGCTGCTCTTCAGCACAGCTAATACAGTGGAATAACCTGGTTTCTCCTGAAGGATTAGGTCAAGAAAACAAGATAGTTTTAATAGCCCTTTTACATCCTGCATAGATTGCAGCTGGAGACCCTAACCAGCTTTGCAGTACATCTTTTCCTTTTTTCCCTTTTTTTCCCTCCATAACCTGATGCCAGCGGTCCTGCGCAAGCGGGCTCCCATCGATAATTCAAGTGCCCAGCTCCTGGCTGTGCTGTTTTGTCCGATTTCCATTGCCTCCTGACCTCCATCCTTCTTTATTTGCAAAGCTATACTCGCAGGCAGCGGTAATAAATCAATTAATGACTCTGATGAATCGTTTAATGGCTGACAAAATAACACTACAGTCAACAGCTTGGATCTCTACAGCAGTACCAGAAGATGCTGGTTGACTCAGGGTAGGGAGACGAAACAGAGACTGTTAGCTCAATTAGTGCAATTAGTGTGCGATTTAAAGGCTTAGACGGCATCTGCTGGCGTACCAGGCCGGTGTGTTAACTGAGAGCTTCGGTTTGGAAGCGAAACACGGTGATCCAGATTGTCATCATTCCGCTGGCTTCCACCAAATAAAGAGGAAAAATACCAACGTATGTGGCAGGGAATTAAAAATACATATGTGTGTTTGTGTATATAGCTATACATGTGCGCTGCAGGAACACATATATATTGATTTCCAGCGTGGAGAAAATTTGCCATCTTACAAAAGGCAAATGAGCTGGCATGCCAGCATTGCCAGAGCTGTCCTGGCTCATTTCTGGCAGTGGTTTCCGTGTGTTTTGGTGGAAGGAAATTCAGGGTGTCACATGCCAATGGGGACCTTCATGTGGCTGATGTGCTTCTGGTTCAGCACCAGCTTGGTC
>VZRO01005200.1:74242-91049 GCA_013397915.1 Daphoenositta chrysoptera | reverse complement strand
TCAGTGCCCAGCAATGGCGATGAGGTGGAAGAATCCCTTGCAGCAGCCCCGTGTGTGGACAACACATCCAGAAAGCTCCTCAGCTTCCCAAACCCTCTCTTGTAGGGTGCTGCCTTTTGTTACGGGGGGTGCCCTGGAGCTGGGGGCTGGCAGCAGCAACGTTCTGGCAGTGGCGGTGATTTCAACCCACCTGCTCTGGTTTCTAAATTCAGCCCCCAAAACCCTGGCGGGGCCTCGGCGGTGCCTCACGGCTGCTGTGGGCCGAGCGTGCGGCAGGGCGGGGGGCAGGAAACGGCTCGCCGCACCCTGCTCGCAGCAAACCCTCACGCCCAGCAAAGACCTAAACCCTGCAGTAAAGAGAGTAAATAAATTAAAGCACCGGACCGCAGCTCCTCCCAGGGCTGGGGGGCAGCGGAGGTGAGTTGTGTTCCCGGCTCAGCCGGCCTGGGAAAGCAAATTTGGGTGACACCAAAGTGCTGGTGGGGATGTGCCAGAGGCCGGGGGGCAGCCACACCGGTGCCTCTTCCCTGCTGCTCTTCAGCACAGCTAATACAGTGGAATAACCTGGTTTCTCCTGAAGGATTAGGTCAAGAAAACAAGATAGTTTTAATAGCCCTTTTACATCCTGCATAGATTGCAGCTGGAGACCCTAACCAGCTTTGTAGTACATCTTTTCCTTTTTTCCCTTTTTTTCCCTCCATAACCTGATGCCAGCGGTCCTGCGCAAGCGGGCTCCCATCGATAATTCAAGTGCCCAGCTCCTGGCTGTGCTGTTTTGTCCGATTTCCATTGCCTCCTGACCTCCATCCTTCTTTATTTGCAAAGCTATACTCGCAGGCAGCGGTAATAAATCAATTAATGACTCTGATGAATCGTTTAATGGCTGACAAAATAACACTACAGTCAACAGCTTGGATCTCTACAGCAGTACCAGAAGATGCTGGTTGACTCAGGGTAGGGAGACGAAACAGAGACTGTTAGCTCAATTAGTGCAATTAGTGTGCGATTTAAAGGCTTAGACGGCATCTGCTGGCGTACCAGGCCGGTGTGTTAACTGAGAGCTTCGGTTTGGAAGCGAAACACGGTGATCCAGATTGTCATCATTCCGCTGGCTTCCACCAAATAAAGAGGAAAAATACCAACGTATGTGGCAGGGAATTAAAAATACATATGTGTGTTTGTGTATATAGCTATACATGTGCACCCCAGGAACACATATATATTGATTTCCAGCGTGGAGAAAATTTGCCATCTTACAAAAGGCAAATGAGCTGGCATGCCAGCATTGCCAGAGCTGTCCTGGCTCATTTCTGGCAGTGGTTTCCGTGTATTTTGGTGGAAGGAAATTCAGGGTGTCACATGCCAATGGGGACCTTCGTGTGGCTGATGTGCTTCTGGTTCAGCACCAGCTTGGTCGTGATGGCACAACGGCTCCATGCCCATTTTGGCCAGCTTCCGTGGCAACTGCACATTCTCTATATCTGCACCAGGGAGACTCGATCAGTTTTAGATATTCACCTAAGGAAAGAGCTTTCAAAAGCAAACTGCAACCAAGAGTCCCTAAAAAGAGTTTCTGGGACAAAATGGTGAAAATAAACCATGTGGGAGGAGTTGCGTGACCAAAAAAAGTCCTGGAAATGGGTGCTGGAAAGCCCTTGGGTTTGGGCTCTTACTATTAGGGTTTGGATTGTCACCCTAAAGGTTTGGAAAAGTTGTTCCTGCTCTCTTTTTTCCCTTTTTTTCTTTCATTGCTGGCACGCCCAAGTGTTTTACAGAGCTGCTCCAGCCACAGCTGCGCTCCTGTCGCTTCACCAGGGCTAAAGGTGCCTCGGTGTTTACCTTAGCAGCGGTGATGGGGAGGGGAATAAAAAAAGAAATAAAATGTCACTTCTCAGCCTTGTAAATCATTCATCAAGGGCTGACCAATTTGGCTCCCATCCTACAATATGCTCAGGGCACTTGCGGGTTTTTAATTACCGAGTTCTGCCAAGCGCCACATGTGCGAGGAACTTTAAATCCCCGTTTACGCCGCGAAGGCATAGGTGAGGTTTCAGGGTGTTTAACACGGAAAAATACTCTGTGGTTTTGTGGAAAAACGGGCATTGGCTTCAAGATTTTCTTTGGCTCCTCTGCCCTTCTCCCTCTGCTCCCTGTTGCAGAGGGGAGGAGAAGAGCAACGTCCTTTCCCCCCAGATCCCCAAATCCATGTCCCTCCTCACTCCCCGCCACTTCGGGATCCATTTCGCTTTGGGAGATTCCCCAAGCAAAGGATTATAGTGTGCTGGAAATCTCTTGAAACCATAAAATATCACCTTGGCAGCTTTATTGCAGCGCTTGCCGCCTTGGGAGAGAAGCGTTTTGCGTGATAGAGGGTTTAATAAAGGAAATTCCAAATGGGCTCGCTGCAGTTTGGGGCTCGGTCTTATATATTTTTGCATTAAGAACCGTCATCTGCTTTGCAGAGAAACTGCAATATGTTCATGGCCTTGGATTAAGATTTGGTTTTACTTTTATAGCTGACCCACTTGGGGGGACGAAGGGAGGGGGAGAAGTGGGTTCACTCCCTCTCCCATCTATTTTTGCTGCCGTCTGATGTATAAAAAGAGCCTGGAATGGGCAGGCTTATTTTTCCTGCCAGGACTTTTTTTTTTTTTATTAACTGTAAAAACACTCAGATCTGGTCTTTGCTGCTGATGGGGGAAAGGCTGCTTGGGATGCCTTGTTCAGGGGCATGGGGGGAGCATGGCGTGGGCTGTGCCTGGGGATGCAGGACCCTGTAGCCTCAGGGGGAACTGGTTATTTCATGAAGGGAGGCTCTTACTGGGGAACCAGCCTCCGCTGTTGTCTGTGACACTTGCACCTCTGAGATGCTGGGGTGGGAAAACCAACCACTCATCCAGCATGGTCCTGGCCTTCATCCCACATCCTGCACGCCAGCTCTTGCTGGAGATGTGATGAGGGGCACAAGGGATGCCCTGGGAAGACACAAGGCAATGATTAGTCGGGTGCTCCCCTGCCTCTGCAAGGCTTTCTGGTCAGGAACAGCAAGATTGCCAACCAAACATGGGGATCCTATGGTGGCAATACTTAGTCCTTTGTAATAATCCTTAATTTTCCGGGCTGCCCTGACAGCCTGGCTTCCCCCTCTGCTCACATCTTGTGGTTGTTGCTGCATCGGATGCGGTCGGGAGCCGGGGCTGGCTCGGCTGCTGTTGGGACGTGGGGTTTGTTGGGTAAAACCAAGCCTGAGCAGGCTCACATGTACCCCATCTGTTCATGGGATTTCCTCAGTGGAAAATTTTTCCACTATGGTTTTAGGTGGGTACGTCCCTCATAAAAAATTGGTGGAGGGAGTAGTTCAGTGATCCAAACCCAATTAACACCATGGAGGTGCCTTTATAACTGCCCTGGGAATGGGGGTCACCTGGTGGTGGGCAAACTGGGGGGCACTTGGATAGCACAGGTACTGCTCCTAACCCCACAGGGATGTGTCACCAGCAGTGGTTTTTAGGGAAAGATCTTTTTCTTATATTTTCCATCAGAGCAAGAGCTTCCCATCATGCTGGTGCTTTCCCAGGAGAAGTGAATAAATACAAATAGGGATGCTGAGTAGGAGCAAGAGGGGTGTCCAGGTACCCCATGTCTGTCTCTATCCCACCTTTGGGCTGGAGTTGCGCTGGTGGCTCATTCTGGGGACCCGTTAGGGGGAATGTGACTCCACAGGTTGAGTGCAATGAATGTGGAAATGAATAATGAAGCCTTGCCATGCTGGTGAGGTCAGGGAAGCATAATTTTGGAAGGGCAGGGCTAAACCAGCGAGCATGGCAGTGGGAGGGAGAGAAGCATTTTGAAAGCTTTCAGACAGCTTCTGCCTAAAATGACACGTTGGATGAGGCTCCTTGGTGGATTAACAAGACTCAATGCCCGGGTAAATGAATAAACAAACCCCAGAATAATTTCTCATATCCAGGTTCTGTGTGGCCATCTCCTCCGTGGGTGAGTCACAGAGACCAGTGCCCCTCCAGCTGCGAGCACCCTCCACCCGTTCCTCCACGGGCAAAGATGCTCAGGGCTCCAGAGATACAAGGCATATTGACTCAGTGTGATGTGCTAGGAGAAGGTGGCGTTTTTAACGTGCTTTTGTCACAACTCTGACCATGTTTGCCCTGGTTTTGTTCCCTGCAGAGCGCAGCTGCTGCCCCGAGTCCTGTGCTTGGAAACATTCCCCCGAATGACGGGATGCCCGGGGGCCCCATCCCGCCCGGGTTCTTCCAGGTAGGCTGCCGCTCCTCCCGCTGCTCCCTCCACACCGCGCACGTGTTTGCTTTCGCTCTGGGTGTCAGCGCTGTCGTGCCTGTGGTTTGTTTGTTTTTTTTTTTCCAAGAGGATGCTAGGGAAGCAGCATGCCTGCACAGCTGACCTGTCTAGGGATAACTTGTGTTCTGCTGTCCTTCCACGTTTGCTTTCTATCTTTTGTGGCCTTAAAGCAAATTCCTTTCTTGCTCGAAGAGGTTACTGTGTATTTACAACCAATGGTTTTTTTCCAAAGCTGCTTGGTTTGTGTTTGGGTTGGGATTGTATTTGTTCTCCAGTCCTAACAGACGTGCGTAATTGAAAACATTCTGGATTTTGATTCCTGAAACTTTTTCCCCCTCCTCTGGTTAACCACTTGATTTTTTCCAAATGCAATCACTGAACGCATTAACAAACCCTGGCTGCGGCTGCAGGCAGGAGTGGGCTCCAGCCAAGTCCCTGAATGCCGTGGAGGCACCTTGTAAGCAAATACCCAGCAAAGTCCCCTCACTCCTTCCTTATCCCAGACCGAGCTCTGATGGAGGAGGGGGTAACATTTGGAGTGACACTGGCAGAAAGGATATCAACAAGCACAAAGAAAAGGAGTTTTCAAACCTTGAACGTTGGGGATTTTCTCAGGAATCTCTTTGCCCGGGGTGAGCTGCACTGGTTTGCAGCAACATAAGCTTTTGGTGCTATAAAATCCTCCTGCTTGAGGACGAAACACTTGTTCGTGTAAAAAATGGGATAGGAGTTGAAAGGAATATTTGTTTTGGCAAGCTGGGCTTTTTTTAATCTGGGCTTGTGATTTGTATATGGGAGAACTTCTCGGGCAGTAGACAGGCGAGCTCGATAAGGAGCTTGTGATTTATTGTGGCGATATCTGAGCCCAATATCGGCGATTGCGTTTATGTGGGAAGGGAGAAGGAGGGTCCTGTCTTTTTTTTCTGAGAGAAAGAGAGATCCCATTTCCTGAACATGCTTCTGACAAAGTAAGACTATCCGATATTGATCGGGAACCCTAAAACAGGCGAATCTTGTAGCAGCGCTCGGCGGCGGGGGGTGAAGCCAACGGCGGAGATGCAATCTCGCAGGTCATAGCTGCTGCCAGCAATCCGAGTGCCAACTGCTGCTTCCAACAAATGTGTCTCCAAAACGTCCTGATCTCGCCCCGCAGTGAAGCTGACTGTCCTTTGGGGCTTCTGCTTCACGCCAAGCTGCGAGGGCTGCAAAACTGGCATGAATTTAGGGCAAGGCATCAAGAGTATGGGTTGGCTTTCCCAGAGCGGGAAGGGTGAGGAAGAGGAGTCACATCTCTCCAGACTTACTGTTCATGCTGCCGTCTTGACTCTTCCCGTTGACAGCCCCCAAGCTGTCCCCCCTCTTTCCTTTCTGCCCTCCTGTAGCACTTTTGCACTGAGGGTCTGATTCAGGAGCAAAGAACCCATCCTAGCTCCCTGCCTCCCGTGCAGCTGGCCTGGGAGCCGCTGGGGAAGGGGGTGGCTCAGAAGCAGGAGGGGATCCTGAAACCCCAGACAATGTAATAACACTGGTACAGGTGTCGTGTGGGGGATGCTGCCCTTCCCCAGCACTGCCGGAGGGAAGAGAGGGTGGGTGCTGGTGCATATGGCTCACATGTGACATCTCAAGAGCCTGCCTTTCCTGAAAGCTCTCCAACATCTGGTTTCTCCTCCCAGCCCTCGGGATGGAAAGCAGAAGAAAAATCCCACCTTTTAACACAGTCTGAACATCGCCTCCATGAAAGCCGGTCTGATTTATTGCGGGTGCTGGAGCTGATTCCAGCTTCAGAAGGTGCTGGAGAGCAGCTCTTTGCAGAGGTGGGCTGGAGGCTCGGTGTTGAGCCAGTCACAGCTCGGGGGTGATTTCCTATCTGTAGGAGATTAAAGTGCCTAAATTCAGAGGGCAAAAACAAAACGGTCACAGAAGATAGAAAGGACTTCTCCCCAACCCTTGGTATGCCAGCCCTGGGAGTGAGTGAGGTGGTAGCACCTCAGCCACTGCCATCCTCAAGCCAGGAGACTGCTGGAGAGGGCTCAGGGATTTTCAGCATCTCGCTCTTCTGCACCAGGGACCTGCAAGGGATATCCCCAAGGGTAGCTGGCATGGGCAGATAGTTTTTGAGAGGATTCAGAGAGCCTGATCATGTCCAGGCATGGTGGGGCATCACACAGGGAGCTGAGGAGTGAGTCACCAGCAAAGCTCAGGTAGCAGAAACCCCGCACTGCCACCCTGGGGCTGCATGAACCCCCTCCCAGCCCTGAATGTGAGGATGTCTGCTGCAGGTCAGCAAAGGGACAGAATTATATGGACCATTCCTGGGACTTTGTAGCCCAAACCCATTGTGAGTAAGCTTGAGAGAAGAAGGAATGCTCCAGGAAAGGGAGAAGCAAGAAGGACTCCAGGCTACAGCGCCCATCCACAGCCAGTGCCTTGCAGTGAGATTCCCTTCCCGGTGCCAGGCCTCAGCAGCGACCTTCAGGCCAGGGGCCAAGGGAAGTGCAGCCTGCAGAATCTCCCAAAATGATGGGAAAGGAGAGGCCCATGGCACTCCTGGGTTGCTGGGGCATTTCATGGTACCAGCCAGCGGCACAGCATCAGCTGCGCTCCGGACAAAAGGTTGGCTGGGCTGACGGCCGGCATGGGTAGATGCTTTTATTTAAATCTCTCTCTTTGTCCCGTTGAGATGAGCAAACAAACCCTCTGCTCATCCTCCTAAAGGTCATCACAGGCGTTCCTGCTTTTGTTTTGAGAGCTGGATTGATGCCGGGGTGCAGATCCCTTGCAGGAGGGACAGGGGGGTGCCAGGGAAATATAGGAAGGAAAATGAAAAATTGAAAGCAATTAATACCACACCTTTATACCACTAAATAACCCGGGGGGGGACGGGGAGGGGGGCGAGTCAGCAGCCCCCCCAGCCATGCCTGCTCTCCCCGGCGCAGAGTCCCCGCGTCGCCCCGTACCCCGCGCTGATGAAATGGAAAGTTGACCATAAATCAATGTCGGCGCTGCGTTAGCTATGCATCAGCGGCTCGGCGCCGAGATGCACCAAAACAAAGCGCCGGCTGCTCCGTGTTCCCACACTGCCCCCTAATGCAGACAGACCTCGGGAGCTGGGGAGGACCCGGGGCTCCACAGCCCGGGGGGCTCCCCCCCCCCACATCCCCTGCCCTCCCCGCCTCTCCTCCCCACGTCCTGGAGACCTCCCTCTTTGGGTGAGGTCGCCCATGGGGTGAGGATGGTAAAGCCAGGGACAATAGGAAGGGGTCCATGTTGTCCTGCTCCCTCCTTGGATGCCACCATTTTCCCCCTGCCCAGCTGTCCCGATGTCTCAGTGGGATTTGCCACTGCTCGGCGGGTGACACCAGCTCTGGTCAGCCACTTCCTGTGAGGCAGCACGAAAGCCATAAAACCAGGCTGCCCTTCCCAAAATCCTGGGGTAGGACTTGGTACCAGCCTGCACCAGACAGGGTTTGAAGGAAGGTAGCCTACAAGCTGGAGGAAAGGAAAAGCAAGCATCAGAGAAAGTTTTTTTTCTGGAAGTTTAGTAGGATGCCCGAGGCTTTTGTACCGAGCGTCTGGAGCATATGGTGGGATTTGCAGTCAACTTTCTCTCGGGTGCTCCAGCCAGATGGAGGTGACTGTTCTTGGCTCCGGCTGACACGGGTTTGTTTCCTGAAGAGCTTGTGTTAAACATATTCCTTAAAACCAGGCTTCTGCAGTTGGGAGCCCCAGCTGCAGGCGAGGCAGAGCTCCTGCCCACGACTGCCTTTTGCTGTCTGCGGGGGAACTTGGCCCGCCTCGCCTCGCCTCGCCTTGCCTTGCCTTGCTGCCTTGCCTTGCCTTGCCTAACCTCGCCTTGCTTTGCCTTGCCTTGCTTTGCCTTGCCTTGCCTTGCCTAACCTCTCCTGGCCTCGCCTTGCCCTCTCTCGGGAAGGTCCTCACCCAGCACCACATGCTGGAAGTCAACCGGGGTCTTTCTCTTTGAAGGCAACTGGAGCGTCTCTCCTAAAGGCTAAAAAAGATACCTCATTTTTTTCTTCAAAACTTGCAAAACATCTCTCTCCTTCAGTAGAAATAAAGCTCCTCTCCAATAAACCCAGGCATGGCTTCAATTAATATCCATCTAATTTATTTTAGTGTTTTCTAATGTCAAAACTGGCAGGCAGGGGCAGGTATTTTAAACACAAGATGCCTCCCTATTGCTAACCCGAAACCATCGGTGTCTCGCGGCAGTGATGCTTTGCCTTCTCATACCATCCTGCCTTGTTCTGCCACCCCCAGAGGTGCTTGAAAATGTTTTTAAATAGCAAAACTCCCCCATTAGCTGAAAGTATGTAGCCCATAAAACATGATCCATTTGTGGTGAATTACACTGGAAACATAAATTGACACACGCAGAGCTATGATCGCTTGTGCCATTTTCCATCTTTAATATTTTACAAGAAGTTTGAGGAGTCGAGCTCATGAAAGACAGAGTGGAAATAACCTGATCTCCTGGAAACTCCCTGTAGGAAGCAGCTGTGGCAGCAAACTTCGGCTGTCTGGCGGGCCAGGTTGGGCTTTGGAAGTCCCTGGAGTGTAGAGGGGAGAAAAAAATGAAGCAGAGTGGAGGTTGGGACACCGACATCTGTTGGAAACAGTTTCCTCCAACACCATTTTAGCTGTTGGGGTTGTTTTTTCGGGTTTTTTGAGGCAGATACGGGAAGATGAAAAATAACCCCACACAAAGAACGTCCAGTTTGGGGAAAAAAGAAAAACTTGAGAGATGATAGGGTTTCTCTAGTTGGGGAGAGTGCTGGTTTGGAGATGAGAGTGCAGCAACCACAGAGCAGGTCCTGCTCACCCAGCACGGCGTGTCAGAAGGAGCTGTGCCTCAGGGATGTGACTCCAGGGCTGGATGGAGGGATGTGGAGGAAGCGGGACAGCATGTGTTCAACCTCCTCTTCTAACAGGAGTAGTTAATAACTGCTAAACACACTTTTCTCAAGAAAAAAAGGATGTTCTGTTGGTTGGAGCCCACATGTCGTCTCTGCAAAACACTTGTCTCAACTGCCGTGATCCATCGGGAGCATCTGCTGCTTCCTCTGCAGCGAGGCAATCCCGTGTGAAAAGGCAACCGCTCCGGCAGGCATTCCCGGCCCTACACGGGTCCCAGCCCTGAAACATCTGCAGATATTTATGGAGATAACACTATCCAGAGGGGCTGCTTTTCTGACAGAGCAGGGCAGCCGTGCCGAGGGGGCCGCGGCAGTCGCAGCTCGGAGCGAGCGTTTTGGATGCTGCTGGTCGGAAAAAGCAAGAAAAGAAGGAAAAATTTTAAAAGCTGCTTTCAGCTCCTCCCTGCCTGCCAAAACGTTTGCACAAGCTGGGCGTCACCTTATCCAGAAGTGTCCTTTGGGAGTGGTACCACATGGGATAATGCAAGGGCAAGGATGCTGCGGCGCCGAGCCTGGAGCATCTCGGGAGCAGCCTTGGTGTTGGGGCAGGACCCCATTCCAGAGGATGCACTCAGCAGCACAAACAACGGATGCTCTCTGGATCCAGCTGCCGCAGGGGATTTTTCTCTGGTGGAAATGCTGCCATGTCTCATAGATTCTTTTTCTCCAATAATCAAACGCTGTTTGCACTGCAGCTGGAAATGCAGACCCAGAGCATCACCTTCAGGTCCAGCCAGGGTGCCTTCAGGTGGCCATGTCCCCCATGTGTTTGATACCTGTTCACCCCACATGCTCCCCTGCTGTGGGATTTGAGGGGAAGGACATCAGTACCTGGACAGAAATGACCCCCTCATGCAGCACAAGGCAGGCATCATGAGGGACACTGACTCTTGCAGTGATGGGGCTTGAGGTTTGGCCTCTGCCAGCCCTGGTTTTTACCTTCCAATTGGTTTCATCACTCATTCACCTCTTCTTATCTTCCCTACCCCAAATCCTGCAGCTGAGATGTGTAGGAAGGGCTTTGGGGGTGGCCAGACCTCACTGGGGGATAGTGGGAGTTGTCTGCTGCCCCTGCTGCACTTTGCATTCACAGAGTTAGCAACTCAGAAGCAAAAATAAGTCAACTTCCATGCCTGGAGAGGACTTCTGCTAAAGGAGGTTGATGCTGCAGTTGGACCTCAGAGGTTTGTCTTCTCCGCTCTGGTGGGACATGGATGGAGAATGCAGCGGGAGGGATGTCCTGAGGTGCTGTGACCTGGTCCAGATGAGGTTGGCCAGGCACTAAGGGCAGGGCCTGGTTCCTTTTGGCTCCTGGAGAATAAATGGTGGTGTGAGTGGTGGGATTTCAGCGGCTGGAGCAGAGAGGCTGGCAGGAGGCTGTTGGTTTTAAATCCGCTTGGCTCCATCTCGCTGCCGAACCATTCAAATAAAAAAAAAAAATTAAAAAAAGAAGAAAAACCCACCCTCTTACTTTATTTACATTGCACTCAAGTTTCCGCCGTACAAAAGATTTGCAGGTGCAAATATGTCCTGCCTTCATTAACTTCCCCTCCCTTTTTAATTTATGTGATTTCAATTTTCCTTCCCTGTACTGTTAATTAGGGGACCCTCTAATCAGTACCATTATCACAGTGGTATTCATGTTTAGGAAAGCTGCTAAACAAATGCTTGCAAAATTGCTAAATGGCTAATTAATGTCTGTTAATTAAGAAAATTGCTCATGGTAACAAACCATGCCATTGCTGGCAGCAGCTAGAAGGCGAACACTTGTTGAAATTAGTAACGAGGCAGGTAGAGAACATCTGCTCCGGCGCCGGTCCTGGAGCCTGCCGTCGCTTCCCATCACCTACTGACAGAGCTCCTGTGCTTTCTCTACCAATTACACCTCCTTTGACTCAAAAAATACTTTTTTTTTTCTTTCCTCACGTTAACACGCACCGGTATATTTCTTGCACCGAGCTCGCAGTTTTTCCAAGCAAATTTTCATTTCGTGCTTTTAAGGGAAATTTAAAAAAAAAAAAAAATTTAAGTGGGCGTTCAAGCCCAAAATGTCAGCGACTGCTGCATTGCAGCCTTAAACCTGCACCAACTAATCTCTCCTTTTTTCCCCTAGACATCCTTTCTTTGCTCGCAAGCCATTTTACTCTCATCCTTAGGGAATCCACCTCGAGGAAGGATGTTGCATCCCTTCAGTGTGGCGGTGCAGCCCCGGTTGTGCCGGCCAAACGCTGCCCAAGCGTGAGCTGGGACGTGCTCCTCGTCCTCCGCGCTCGCTCCAGCACCTCCAGTGAACCACGGTCAAAACACAAACCCAGAGGTGTTTCCAACCTTTGGGTTGAGAGAGGAAAAAAATGATTTTTAATTTTTTTTTTTTAATTTTTTTTTTTTTCCAGTTTGGGGGTGTTTTTTGTATTTCCCCCCAACCTCTCTGGTCCTCTCCTGCATATTTTTTTTTTCCTCGTTGCACACCCCTGCAAAGTGTTTCCCTGTGTGTTTATCATTGCAGACTTGGTTGAACCACTGGACCGTTTACCCTCAATGTGGCCACTGTATTTTGACAGGTGTTCTGATTTTGAATATATATATTTTTTTGCATATATCATTACTCATTGTTCAGCTGCAAATGAATAGAAACTCAAATTTTAAAGAGGAAAAACAAATAATTTAAAACCGGGAGAACTGACTCCCCACCTAAACAGGTCCACCCGTGAATCCTTTTTTTAGCTCTTTCTGCGCTTTCATGTGCTAATCTATAACCTCCTTCTACTGTCTGACCTCACAGGGACCGCCTGGGTCACAGCCCTCGCCACACGCACAGCCTCCACCCCACAATCCTAACAGCATGATGGGACCCCACAGTCAGGTAAAGACACTAGTGATGGGTAGGGCTGTGAACCGGGACGTGCGCTCGATTTACTTCTTTTTTCCCCCCTCTGTAAGCATGCTGGGCAGCGGGTACCCGTTCCCCAGGGAGCATCCCCCCAGGCGCCCCAGCTCTGAAGCAAAACATTGGTTTTTTTCCCTTTTTTCTTTCTCTTTTTTTTTTCTTTCTCTTTTTTTTTTATTTTTTTGGTTTTTTGATACACAGTTGTCAGTGAACTGAGAAGTCAATCATGGGTATCAGACTGTTTTGCCTTCCCAAGGTAGCCTGAGAAATTTAACTTGATGTGGGTTTTTAAGCTTCTGTTAGTAGCAGCAGTTGTAAAAAGAAGTAACTTTAAGCCTTTCTTCTTTTTTTTTTTCAGTACTTAGCACTGGGGTTTTTTGTGTGTGCGTGTCTGTATGTGCTTATTTGCCACTTTTTTTTAATATATCTTTATATATTTAAACTTGAACATTATCTAACACTCAGGGTTTCCCATGCACTAATTTTAACAGCCTCACCTAGTATTGCCGATGTCAAACACGCTCTCAAACAATAAACCTACAGAGAAAATGTCTAAAAAAACGGACTCCAGACACCTCTTTTTTTTTTTTCCCTTTTGAAACGTAACTTTTTTAAAAAGGATGTCTCCAGAAATAACAAAAAAACCAAAAATACCAAAAGCAGCGTGTACAGGCTAACCAGCGTGCGTGGGGAGCGTGCTGCCTCCCCACAGCTCAGCCCTGACCCCCTTTTGTGTCCCCACAGCCGTTCATGTCGCCGCGCTACGCCGGAGGTCCCCGGCCCCCCATCAGGATGGGCAACCAGGTACTGCACTCCCGGGGTTCCAGATTTCCGTGGGATAGCTGGTATTTGGGAATGGGGACAAGGGCCAGGTGTCCTGCAGATGCTGCTTGGGTTTGGGTGGCAAGCATTGCCTGCTTTGGTCACCCTCCTTTTTCCTAGTGCTGGAGCATCAGGTGTCGCTTAAGGACGATAGTTGAATTTTACTGTGAGGTTTGGGCCCGTCCAGGGTGGGAACAGCAGTGGGGAATGTGCTGCTTTCCAGCCGTGGTGTTGCCAGCAGGGCTGTGCCGTGCCGCGTGCTCGCTGCCCGCCTGGATTTTCCCTGCAATCGCAGAAAATTAAAGTGATGGAGATAATCCTGCTGCTGGGTTGACCGAGCGCTTAGATCAGCGGCGGGGTCAAGCGGGGCAGGTCACTGCTGAATTTTTTGGGTTGGGTTTATCCTCTTATCCCAGCTTATACAAGGGCAGTTTGTTTCTGGCCTTACGGACCGAGGCTTCCACCCCACGCCCTGCCTGGATGCATGCGTGGCCTTTGGTTAAGGAATTCATCTCCTTCCCAACGATGCCATGCAGATCCATAGGATAATATTTGTCACTAAAGGGAAATTAAAGGAAACCTGTAATTCCTTTGAGCAGCAGAGGTGTCTCTGCAAAAATTACCTCGGGAGCTTGTTTTTTGGCTATCAGCGTTATTTTTCTTTGGGTCTAATTAGCAGAAAGAGCAGGATAGTCAGGAAGTAGGATGTACCAGCTTGCTCCAGGTTTGTGCTTGCTGAATTTGAGACTTGAATCTTTAAAACTTGCTAACTGGTGGTCAGACAGCTGAGATGTAGCTGAGGAAAACCCAGAAGGGGCTAATGGAGGACCCCTGTGCCCAGATGGCTGGAAGAGCTTTCCACCCAGGGCACTGATGGCTGTTCTAACGAGGTATTAATTCACTGCACCTTCTCATGGGTCAGTTTTAGCAGGACCTTATCCTGCAGTGGTTCTGGGCTCATCTCGGGCTCCACTGGAGGTGAGCACAGTGAGCTGGGCAGGCAGGAGAGGCAGGGGAGACTGGTTTGGGGAGGCTGTTCCCACAGCAGGATTAAGCATCCAGGAGTGGGTAAAGTTAATTAGAAGGATTTCATTTTATTCCCCCAAACACCACATAAAAAACACATGTTTGTACCTAGGCAGAGCTCAGCAAGGTTATGGTCACATCCTGAGGGACAAGAGGAATAAATAGGCAGGCAGGAAGGTCAGGCAGCAGAAGTGTAAATATCCACCTTTGCAACCCCCCTGGTTTATCTTCCTCCTGCTGCCAGCTTCCAGCCTGCAAAAATCTTGGGATTGGGCTGATTGTGCCTCGGCACAGCCACGTGCACCCAGGGCCTGTGCTCTGCTCCCACACTGGGATCCTCCGTGTCGGCATCCAAGTAGAAGGCAGCACCGTAGCAAAACTGTTTACAGTTTGCTTCCCTCAGGCAGACAATATCTGCGTTTTTCTTCCCCTTTATCTGTTTGGAGCAGCCTTTGAAGCTTAAGTTGCCTTAGTGGAATGTGAGTTTGGGGAGGGGGAGCATCCGCCTTCCCCTCAGCCCGCACGGGGACGGGTCCCAGCCCTGCTCTGCTGCACGTGGAGCATCTCCCACCACAGCCAGTGAATCCCTGCCTGGTTTGGCCCTGGTGCTGTGTGTTACCAGGGTGCCATGCTGCTCCTCACCTTTCCCTGCTGGATTTGACACCTCTGCCCTGCTCAGCCCGGGTTTTCCCCTGCTTCCCTAAAGTACAACAGCCTGGGGGGAAGAGGAAATGCTGGCGCATTGTTTCAGGCTTAGAGGGGGTTTGCAAAAGGACGAGTGAGGCAAACACCTGGAGGCTGTAGCGGTGGGATGTGGGATGCAGAAGGATGCAGTGGGATGTGGGATGCAGCGGGATGCAGGATTTATTTTTTTATTCTTGCTTCCACAGCCCCCGGGTGCCGTTCCCGGTACACAGCCATTGCTGCCCAACTCGATGGATCCCACGCGACAGCAAGGTAAACCCAGCAGAGGAGGGTAGAGCTCTGATGTTACTAATTAGCTGTTAATTTGGGACCCAGAGTGGCTGCGGTGCCGTGTAACACCTCATCTTTCCCTCCAACAGGGCACCCTAACATGGGCGGCCCCATGCAAAGGATGAATCCTCCACGAGGGATGGGCCCCATGGGTCCCGGTCCGCAGGTAAGCCCAGTGCCAAAGCTCATCCTACAAACCATGGGAACAACCCCCTGGGGCTCGGAGGGCTGGGAATTCCCCCCCACACACACCCTGTCCCCCCATTAGTGTTAATGCGTTTTACATTAGCCATGCATCTGGAAATCCCTCCTTTTAACAGGAGTTAGGTCTTCAGAGCTCATTAAGGGTATTGCAGCCTCCCTCCTGCCCTTCTGTCAGAGGGGATGGCACTTAGCTCCAAGCTGGAGCAGCCTTTGAGTGCATTACACTGCCTGCCTGGGAAACAGTTACGACCCTAACAGCAGGAAAGGGAAAGGAGGCTTGCATTTGAAATTAATAAATAAAAAGAAATGGCAGAGATCCCTTTAGCAAGGGAATAAGGCTTTCCCCTGCGAGGTTCCCCTCCACCTGCCCCTCCTGCTGCCTGCTTGAGCTCTCTATTTCAGGAAAGGGGAGTAAACTCTTGAAATTAAGCAGATCTGGGTTAATATATGCTGTCGTTCCGTTGATTCACTTCATGGAGTGGCTTGTTGTTGACTCAGTCCTGTTTGTTCCTTCTACGAGACTTCAAAACCAGATTACCATATTTTGGTTGGAGGTTTATCCTCTCTGCATCGTCGCCTACGTGGAGTTTGTAGCGCGAGGATCAGAGTCTGTCAGGAGACGAGCGGGTGCGCTGGAGTTTTGTTTTGTTTTGTTTTTCCCCTGGAGACTGTTGAGATAAGTGAATGTTGTGTAAAGAGGGAGTTGTGTCATCTCTTTAGCACCAACCTGAGGACGCTGCTCAGGGGTGCTCAGCCGTCTCCATCCATCCTAGGGTAGGGGACGAGAAACCTGCGCGAGCATCGTTTCGCAGGCAAGCCCTCTCATAGCGCTGCTGCTGTGCTCAAAATCTTCCTTTCCTGGAGGATTACACCCAAAAAAAAAAAGGCATTTGCTAGCGTGGCCTGCGCCAAGGCGAGCGGTGGCGCTTGCCCGGGGGAGGCTGCTTCCCACTGCCAGAGCTCGCCGTGAAACTTGGAAGCGGCGAGCGCGCGCTGAGCGCCGCGTGGGATGGCGGCGGCTCTGGGAGCCGGCAGGAGTTGTGAAATGTTCAGAGCTTTATTTTTGACTCCACTGTTCCCTGTGTGTGTACATTGGGGAGAGGTTTTTCAAGAGGCAGCCTTTCCCTGGAGAAGCGCTGGGCTTCCCAATCTGGCACCCGCAGGCGCTGCCTGCCCGCAGCCATCCAGGAATCGGCGCCTGCGCAGGCAGCCACCAAAAATACCGACCCAGACCCGGCAGCCCCTCACACCTTGTGTGCCCAGGGCTTGTTTTCCTTCAAGCTTTGCATTGGGACCTTCCTAAATACTGCTCAAACGATTCCAGAGGGCTGCAGAACATCCAGCCAGGACATCCCGGCGTTCTGACAGCAGCTCCTTATTACACAGCAGAGATGAATCATCCCTTTCAGCTGATTGCCGCTGCCTTTTTCCCTTCAAGAGTCCCATTTGTAGCTCTGCAGAAGCCAGGACAGGGTTTGCCAGCGCCAATATGAAGAGGGTTTGTAGCTCTCTGGGTTTTAGCGGTGCCTTGCCCAGGTCGCTCGGCACAGCTGCGTTCCCTCCCCACCCTCCCTGAGCATCTTTCAGCTGGCTTCGTTTTCCAGCCTTTCAGCTCCAATTAAAAACGCTGAGCCCTTTTTTT
>VZRO01005200.1:59473-74194 GCA_013397915.1 Daphoenositta chrysoptera | reverse complement strand
TAAAAACAAGGGGCTTGATGCTGCTATTCAGTATAAATGGCTGAAATTTCGATCAATTAAGGATTTGCTGGTAATTTGTTTGGGGAAAACCCTTTTCTGCCTCTTCAAAACAAACTTTGGTGATGCCCTCAGCAGTGCATCATGCACTTGTGCATCCATAAATCCAGGTAAAAATTGACAGCACTCAAGTATTGTACTCAAAATCCAGCTTGGAGCACTCCAAGGGGCTGTGGTGTGAGAAGCAGCCAGCCGTCCCTCCTCCTGCTTTAGCAGTTTTTTCTTTAAATGGCAGAAGTACAATCCAAAAAGATGCATTACAGAGAGGGAGGTGGGAGGGGAAGAGCGGCAGCGCGACCTAAATCCGGCTGCACGTCGCCTGGAGGGCACAGGGAGCAAAGCACAGACCAAATGGAGCATGGCATTCGGGGGATTCCTCTTCCTCCGCTGCCTTGGGCTTGGCTTTGTACTGGAGCTGGTTTTAGGAGATGAGGGATGCAGATCTGAGGCTCCCGGTCCCAGCTGGAGGCTAAGCCAGGGAGGAATAAGGCAGGAGAGGAGGCCCAGGGGGCTGCCTGCCCTTGCCTGCTCCCTGTGGCTGCAGACCTGCTCCGGGGGATGGAGCAGAGAACTGGGGAGCAACAGGAAAACGAGCCTGGCTTGGTTTTCCCTACTCCAGCAGTCATCCAGGGAGCAAGGAGTGCTCCATCTCAGAGGGAGCTCATGCAGCCTTTCCTCATCCTTACACTGCAGCAGGAACCTTCCAAGTAGTGTCTTTTCTCCTCCTGCCTCTGTTCTCTCCTGCACAAAGGGAAAAATCCAAAAGGCTGTTGCTGGCACTGGGGCTGTGAACAGAATTGTCTCCCAGAGCAGGGAGGGGGAACTTTGGGGCTCAGCCTGGCTCCCATCCATATTCAGCAGCCTGGTTTTTTGTGAACACAATTGCCTCTTATGTTCATCGTCATTAAATTTTTTTTTTAAGCTCGTTTTTGCCCATAGACCTGCTTGGTTTTTTGTTTGTTTATTGGCCTTTTTTCCCCCTTTCTCTGGTCTCTCTGGTGTCCCTTCCCGTTACAGTAGACTGACCCTTGGTTATCGTTGCAGAACTACGGCAGCGGCATGAGACCTCCACCCAACTCCCTAGGTCCTGGCATGCCTGGAATTAACATGTAAGGCAATCCCCACGCCGGGAGGTTGGACTGCTGGCTCGGGGCTGTCTGGAGGAAAGCACAACGTTTATTTTTTCCCCTGTTCCATTCTGTCCCCAGGGGGCCGGGCGCCGGTAGACCGTGGCCGAACCCCAGCAGTGCTAACTCAGTGAGTGTCTTGGGGCAGGAGCAGGGTTGGTTGGGAAGGGTCCTGCAAACCAGATCATTCCCCATTGGCTGAGTCCTTCTAATGAGAGGGGGTTCCCCAGCCTCTTGCTTAGGCTGCTGGGACTCCCATCCTGGCTGGGCTGAGGGGGCACTGGGGGTCTTGGCTGTGCCCTGCTGGGATCCAGCCTGCAGGAGCACCCCCATGGCTGAACCTGTCTCTGTTGTCCCTACAGATCCCATACTCTTCTTCATCGCCTGGTACATACGTGGTGAGTCCTCCTGCCCCAGCTGTCTGTCCTTTTGTCAGGAGTTCACGTGATTTGGGGGGGAATCAAGTGCCATGGGAGGTCACTGGGCTGGGTTTGGGGGGTGTGAGAGTTGGGGGAGGTGTTTGAAAACATGGAAAGGTGGGCAGTGCCCATGTTTGCACATCTGACACCAACTTTGTCTCCACAGGGTCCGCCTGGTGGCGGTGGCCCTCCAGGGACACCCATCATGCCCAGTCCTGCAGGTATGAGCCCCCTGAGACCCCCCCCTGTCCAGGGCCAGCCCTCCCAGGCTCCTGCCCCTTCCCATGCCAGGAGACCCCCCATCCCTGGGGCTGTGCTGGTGAGCACAGGCCATCCCTGCCCTATTGGTAATGACCAATTTTTGTGGCTTTTGGCTTTCTGGGAAGTGAGTGGCATGGGCTGCTTGGCTTTGGGATGGCATTTGGGGATGTTCCTACATCCCCCTATGGATTTGGATGCTGTGGGGCTCAGGAAGGTGAGGAATTACCTCCTCACCCTTCCCAGCCAAGAGTTGAATTATTTTTCACAGTTGAATTTCTGTGATTAAAAACTTTGTGGATCTTCATTAAATACAAATTAGCCAGAAAATGGTGGTAGTTAGAGAGAATTTTGGGTGATAAAATACAAAAGAATGAGTTCAAGTGGCATGAGTTTGTTTTAATTAAGAAATGAATTAATCACCCGACTTACTGGGCTTCACTGTTCCACAGATTCAACAAATTCAAGTGACAACATCTACACAATGATTAATCCAGTACCGCCCGCAGGCAGTCGATCGAATGTAAGTCTGCTTTCTAATAATTTACATATCAGATACCATAACAAATCATAATTAACTTCATCAGTTGAGAGTAAAGCAGTTTAATTGATTTCAGCCATTTGTTACAAAACAGAAATAAAACAAACCATCAAAAAGCGATTAACTCTTGGGCGACTTTGTTAATTTTTTATGCTTATTAAGAGAGTGGCGGTCCTGCTGCTCCGGCCGAGGTGCTGGGTTCTGTGGGATATGGGCAACCTTAAATCCTGTGGAATGCTGGTTGGAGGGAGCCCTCTGTACTGCCATGGCTCTGGGTCTGCCATCCAGCCAAATTTTATAGGTGAACCCACAAGACCATGAGCCCTGCAGCCTTGGGGGGTGATACAGCCCCAAGTTGTGCCAGGGATGTTTAGACTGGCTATTAGGAATTTTTTTTTTCGTGGAAAGGGTTGCTGAGCATTGGAATGTGCTACCCAGGGCAGTGGTGGAGTCTCCATCCCTGGAAGTGTCCAAGAAACGTGTGGATCTGGCACTTCAGGGTGTGGTTCAGTGGTGGTGCTGAGTTGACTGTTGGACTCGGTGACCTCAAAGGACTTTTGCAGCCTTAACAATCCAGTCATTCTGTGATAGGTCCCTCCTTGCCCTGCTCCAGGGAATGGCCGGGGCAGGGACAGTCCTCAGGAGCCACCGTGGCAGCTGCTCGGGGTTGTTTTGTGGCTAATTTTGGTTTTGTTGCCTTTTTGTCCCGCAGTTCCCGATGGGCCCCGGCTCTGACGGCCCCATGGGCGGCATGGGCGGGATGGAGCCCCACCACATGAACGGATCATTAGGTGAGCCACGATGGTCCTTCATTCCCTGGGGACACTGGCAGAGCATCCCCGTGCCTGCTCCCATCCCGGGGACAGCCCCCAGTTCGCACCAGTGCTCAAAGCAGAGCCTTTGGGTGGAAATCAGTGAGGGTGTGGGGGGCACGGGGCCGTGGCTGCAGGCCCAGTAAGGCTCTTCTCCTTTCTCTCCCCTCTGCAGGGTCAGGAGACATAGATGGACTTCCAAAAGTAAGTGGGGTTGCAGGGTGGGTGTGTGGGCTCTCCCCATTCCTCAGCACTGGGGTGCTGCTGTCACCCTGATGGATGGGGACACAGGGAATGTGACTGGGGTGGGCAGGGCTGTGTCCTGCCCCACGGCATTGTCCTGCCCCCCTGGCATTTCAGAGGGCGTGGGGACCTGCTCACCACCTCCCCTCCCGTCTCCCACAGAATTCTCCAAACAACATAAGTGGCATTAGCAATCCCCCGGGCACTCCAAGAGACGACGGGGAGCTGGGAGGCAACTTTCTCCATTCCTTCCAAAATGACAATGTGAGTGAGTGCCTGCCTGGGGACGGGGAGACGGTCCCCGAGGTGTCCTGGCACGGGGATGGGTGGGCCTTGGCATGGTGGGTGCCTTTTGGACCTGGGTTGTGCCGTGTGTGAGCTGCTCCAGGACAGAAGAGTGGCCAGGAGGAAATAGGCCAGTGGGTGGAAGTTTGGGGTCTGTGGTGGGACGGGGCTGTACTGGTGTAGGGGGGAGGATCTGCAGGGTGGAGAGGATCCAGTGCAGCCTGGCTGCTCCGAGGCTCCGTGGGTGGCTGCAGACATCCCTCCTCTTCTCCCTCTATTAGCAGCACATACACATGTGCATGTTAATTATTTGGTTTAAATTGCATCTCGCCCCATACTGTTCTGCTGATTTTCCTCCCGGAAAAGCAAGTTACAGCGCAGATTAGGCCCTGATAAATTGGAGTCTCCAGCATATCCTCTCTTCCTGGTTTGTTAGATCCAATTAGGTTGCTGTGTAGTTGTCATCAGCCTCCTTTTGCATCCCCCTCTTCGATGTCCGGGGCTCTGACCCGCCTGGTTTCTCACCGTGCCTCTGTCTCTCTTGCAGTATTCCCCCAGCATGACGATGAGTGTGTGATTTCCCTCCCCCTCCTCCTCTCCAGGATCAAGAGAGTCAGCTGCCGTTCGGAGGATCTCAACGAATTATGCAAGAAGAAGAAGAAGAAGCTAGGTGTATGGGCAGGGACACGCGTGGCGGGGGCCAAAACCCCAGGTTTAGTTTCATGCAATAAAAAGGCTGAACTTTTTATTCCATAAAACATGAAGGACAAAACTTAAAATATTTCAAGACATGACAAGACCCTTCTTTGTGCAGAAGGGTTTATATATGTACATGACACTTCTTTTTGGAAACAAACGGAAGCCTCTAGCACCCAACTCCGATCTCTTTGCTTTGTTCTTTTAAATAAAGACAGAAACCGAACCTGTTGTATGTTTGTGCCGTGCGACACCAGGAAGCTAGTCTAGATATGAAATCATGTTGTCTCTGTTGTAGTCATTTTTTTAAATAAACTGGACAGTTTACAATGGTGGTTTTCGTTCAGAAGGGCTGGTTTTTTTTTTTTTTTTTTTTTTTTTGTTTTTTTGGTTTTGTTTTGGGGTTTTTTTCCCTTCTATTTTTTGGGGTTTTTTTTGTTCGTTTGCAGCACAACGCTTCCTCCTCCAGTTAACAAGATCTGCTTTGGGGAAGAGACTCCACCACCTCGTTATAAACTTGTTAACGCAGGTGACCCCTTCTAGGATCACATCCTCGAATGAATCGTGATCTTGCTCTCTGTGACTGTGGCATGCACTGTGTTAGTCTTTCCCCTCCCTCTGACTACAAGAAGAAATCTCTTGTCCCTCCCTTCCCCAGAGTCCTTCAGCTGGTTCACTGCAAAAATTCATTTTTTTAATAATTTTTTTTTTTAATCCACCGGGATAAAAAGGGTTAATCTGACCTGGGACTTTGAAACTGTGATCTCCAGCTAACTTTGGGATTTTCTGGGGGTTTTATTTGCTTTGGGGGTATTTTGGGGGGGCGATTCTTTTCTTTAGAGATGTGCTCTTGTCAGGATTTCACTTATCTATGATTGGAACTGGATGGAGATATTTTTTAAAGAATTCTTGTTGTTAAAATGTAACCTTGCTATTCTGTAGGCTCGCTCTGTAATAAGAAAATAAAAATTAATGGCAAGCATCGAAGGCCCTTCCTTCTGGTGGGAGAGGAAGGGACGAGCCAAGGCGGCGGGTTGGGATCTCTGTACATGACACTACCCTGTAGTTTGGTCTTTGTTTTTCTCCAGCTCCCATTTCTGCTCCATGTATATCATATTCTGTAAAATATTCTCTCCCTTGGATTTGACCTTTGTGCGGATTATTGAAAGCATTGTATCTTGTTTCAGTGTTTTTTCTTACCTTGTAGTCTGGTTCGAAAATTACCGAGAGGGGAAAAAAAAATAATTATTATACATTGTAGTTTGTGTACGATATTTGTTGATAATGTTTTATTAAAGGGATGTCTTTTTTCCGCACCCCTTCATTGAAATGTTTTTGGGGGACATTTGGCTTGTTTTTATTATTCTGACTGCAAGACATGAGATGACAAAACTTTTTTTTTAGTGTGTAATACGAATATTTTTTTTTTTAATGTTTGCCTTCTTTTTCCTAGGCATTTTCATTGTGCTTTACCTGTAGGAAGTTGGGAGGGGTGGGTGGGATGGGGGGGTCTGAGGGTGTCAGTCTCATAGTTACAGTCAGGTTAATATTTTCCAAGTAACTGAACACAGATTTGTTGCATTGCATACCCAGGGGCTCCCCAAGGGGTCAACTTTTTACCTTTTCCACTTTACATCTTGTTTAGGTTTTGGGGGGTTTTTCCCTTTTTTTTTTTTTTTTTATTTTTTTTTTTNTCACTTATCTATGATTGGAACTGGATGGAGATATTTTTTAAAGAATTCTTGTTGTTAAAATGTAACCTTGCTATTCTGTAGGCTCGCTCTGTAATAAGAAAATAAAAATTAATGGCAAGCATCGAAGGCCCTTCCTTCTGGTGGGAGAGGAAGGGACGAGCCAAGGCGGCGGGTTGGGATCTCTGTACATGACACTACCCTGTAGTTTGGTCTTTGTTTTTCTCCAGCTCCCATTTCTGCTCCATGTATATCATATTCTGTAAAATATTCTCTCCCTTGGATTTGACCTTTGTGCGGATTATTGAAAGCATTGTATCTTGTTTCAGTGTTTTTTCTTACCTTGTAGTCTGGTTCGAAAATTACCGAGAGGGGAAAAAAAAATAATTATTATACATTGTAGTTTGTGTACGATATTTGTTGATAATGTTTTATTAAAGGGATGTCTTTTTTCCGCACCCCTTCATTGAAATGTTTTTGGGGGACATTTGGCTTGTTTTTATTATTCTGACTGCAAGACATGAGATGACAAAACTTTTTTTTTAGTGTGTAATACGAATATTTTTTTTTTTAATGTTTGCCTTCTTTTTCCTAGGCATTTTCATTGTGCTTTACCTGTAGGAAGTTGGGAGGGGGGGGGGGGATGGGGGGGTCTGAGGGTGTNTTTTTAATTTTTTGTTCTGATGTGAGGAAATGAAAGGACCGGTTTTAATGTATTTTAAAATGAATAGCTAAATTATTGTCTTCATTGGTATGGGATGGTTTTTTGAATGAAACGGTTCCCCCCTTTCTCCCCCCTCCCCCTGCTGTAATAAATATCAACATAAACATTTGATTTCGGTGCTCTGCAGTTTGTTCCTGGCGTTTGCTGCCAGACCCAGGGTGGGAGTTGGGTATTTTTTCCAATCTTTTATCAAGGACCAAACCCCAGGTTTGGGGCATGGGAGCAGAGGTGATGCAGAGCTGAGAAGGTGGTGTTTGGGGGGGCTGGCTGAGGCTGGAAATTCAAAATCCCAAAGGGATTTGGCTGCACTTCAGGACCTGGATGAGGGTTAACGATGCCTGCTTGTTTCTTGGAATTCTTTTTTTTTTAAGCATTTTGAAAATTTAGCCTAGAAAATGGTCAGTGTTGCCTGCACCGGGCTGAGGATGTGCTGGCCGGACCTTAGTCCTTCCCACACCCAGCCCACCAGTTTGCAGACAGAGAGGGGTGTTTTAGGGGCTAAAAAGGGATTTTTTTTTTGTACACTGTTCCCCAGGCTTTGCTCGTTAGAGGCTGGAGGAGTTGGGATGCCAGCGTGGCGATGGAGGCTGGTCTGCCCTGCAGCAGCTCCCTGGGACAGGAGCTCCGTCCTGCTACCTCCCGTTGCTGGAGTCCTGCACTGCTGGGAGGTAAGAGAGAGAGAGAAAGACATGAGTATTGTTTTCAAATATATAAATACTGGGCTTGCAGTGGGGTCTGTGACCCCCTCCTTGGGCAAGAGCTGTGCTGTTGGGTGGTTGTATGCACCACTGCAGGAACAAACTCGGTTCCAGGAGCTACTGGGGATGGAGAAACCCTGGCAACCTAACCTGGTTCCCCAATGGGCAGCATCAGAGGCTGCTGCAGCATTTGGGGAAAGATTGGGAATTTTTAGGCCTTGGGATGGGTGGTTGCAAGTGCCAGGTGCCTGAAACGCTTCCGGGAGCTGCTGTGTGAGACTTGTTCTCTACCTTTGACTAGTTGGGGCAGGATGTGGCTGGCTGTGAGCTCTCTCCCTCCTTGTGGGGATTTTCAGGCGTGGGCTGTGGGCTCGGGGGGCTGTGGGCCATCCTGGAGCTCTGCCATTCCTGGGGAATGCTCCCACCTGGCACTGGCACCCGCAGCCACGTCACTGCTGGGATTCCAGCGGCGAGCGCCGTGTGGTTGTGGATGCTCCCGGAGCAGAAGGGCCAGGGGGTGATGCCCGGGATGGCTGCTGGGTTTGGGAACCACCATCGTGCCTGCAGAGCCTGGCAGCAGAGGAGCAGGGTGTGCCTGCACCCTTTGCTGCCTGGGCAGGTTTGCTTCCAGGGTAGTGCCACAGATTTCCATGTGGAGAGCCCGCAGCCGTGCCCCAGTGTGGATTTTGGTCCAGGCAATCACGTCCTCCTGTGCTTTGCAGAAAGTAGAGTTGTGAGCATTGTCCATCACTTGGATTCGTGACCCCTGAGGGGTTGAGGCTGATGAGGATTTGCCCTCACAAATCCCTGGGGCCATCCCTGCCTACCCAGGCCTTGCTCAGCTGCTCAGAGCAGCAGGCTCCTGCACTGCTGCCTGTTGTGTTTTTTATTGCGGGGCATAGAAAAGTCCTTCCTGTTGGTTCTTAAGGGTTACAGGCTGGTATTATTAAATATCGCCATGAAACTGCCAAGTTCCCTCCTCGAAACGTCTCCTGAGCCCAGCCTCAGGGATAATTGTCTCCCCCATTAGTTTTCATTAAATTAAATGCAGGAGGAGGATCTGAACAACAAGGGGCTCCAGGCTGAGCACGGTGTGTACTTGCTGGCATGATGTGTGCAGCCTGTGGAGCTGGATTTTGCAGTGGGAGCCGTTCAGGGGAAGGGAGCATAGAGTGGTGGAAAGCTCTCCTGTGGGCAGCCAGGCTCCTCTGGATCCTGTAAAGCTCTCCTGTGGGCAGCCAGGCTCCTCTGGATCCTGTAAAGCTCTCCTGTGGGCAGCCAGGCTCCTCTAGCTCCTCGTCTCAGGCTCCTGCCACCCCATTCTTGAATGTTCTGCTTCCCCGGCTGCCGTTCATGAAAAGTTAATGCCTGGCCCTGGTCCGTGCTGAGGCAACACCATTCATCTGCTGACGAGCCTTTATAACTTATTGATGCCAACCCAGATGTGCTTCTGTGACCCAATGTTGGGCTCCCATCCCACCTCCCTCAGCTGGGCTGATTCCAGCAGGCCACGCTGGAGGATCTGGGAGAGCCGAGCCATGCACAGAGTGCTTGGGAAGTGCAGCAGGGCACCACGGACAGGTGGTGGGGCTGCCTGGTTCATGGACCACGATGGGCCAGCCTGAGCATCCGTGCCAGGTGCCAAGCTGGGAGCTCCACTCTCCCCCACCTTGAGCTCCCCTCCAGGCCCTCAGAGGAGCATTCCCTGCACGAGGATCAGATGCTCCTTCCAGCCACATGCGAGCGCCACTTCCCCCAGCCTCAGGTGAGAGTGGCTGTGCCTCAGCAAAGCAGGGACACGGCCTCACGTGCTTGTGTATGATCCCCTCACCTCCAGTGGCTTCCTGATGCCTCACACAACCCCTGAAGCCTTGTTTTCCCGCTGACCATCCCATGTCTCGCTGCTTCCACTGTTTTTCAAAACTCCCTTTTCTCTACCTTTGTCCATCCTTCCCTGTGCTCGTGCTTTGTCTCAGCTCAGCTTGGACACAGCAGGATTCCAGCTTCCCTCAGTCTCTCCTCTTCAGCTGCCTGCCCTGACAGAGATGTCTTTGTTGAGAGGTAAAAGCAGCTGAAGGCACTCTGCCTCTTCCAGACAGACCATCCCCACAAATTCCCACATCTACTAGAAGCACATGAGGTGTTTCACCTCTACACAACCCCTCCCCACCACAGCCGCTCTTCCACCAGGCTTCCTCAGGGAAATTCTCTCCTCAGGAATGCTAACGGGCAGCTGGCTGCCCTGCAGGGCTTCCTCCCTAGGACGGGTAATGACCCGAAGCTGGAAGAGCGAGGGGATGTCAAACAGGGTCCGTGTGACACAGCAGGGAGCCAACAGTCTGAGAAAGAAACACCCACGGCGTGTGACAGGCTCCACAGAGCACAGCTCTGTTAAAATGTATTCCCAAACACCTGCGTGCAAATCACAGACCTGAGCAGATTTCCTCCGATGAGCTGGATTAGGCATCCCTGGAGCAGGCAGGATGAAGATGATGCACAGCAATGCAACACTTAGGAGGTTATTTCTCTTTCAAGCACTTCTCCTAACGATGGAGGGATTTGTTAATTTAGCTTGCATCCCCATTTACGGGGTGCAATTGTTGATCTCAAATGTGACTTGTGAATGTTCCTGAAACCCACGGAGTGGAGCTGCCTGATGGACTGGGGCTGGAACACACAACTGGGGTGTTCCTCCAGATGGCCAGAGATCACAAAGCACAGACCAGCCTCTGACACAAGACACTGAAGTGAGATGAATTTCTTGGAAATGTGCTCTTCCACACCTTAAAATAGCGCAGGCTGTCCTCTTCCTTCCCATGTGCTGGAGGGTATCAGAACTGCAAAACATTCTACATTTGGCTGCAGCTAATTTAGCTTTCATTTTACAAAACCCACACTAATCCCCCCATGTTAAAAAGAATACGCTTCCTGCTCAGTTAACTCTGTGTGGCAGGAAGAAATTCTTCCTTTGTATTTTTAGCAGCAAATACCAGCTACAGGCACCAAAGTTTCCCGCTACATTCCACACCACTTTCCCCAAATGCACAGGTCTCTTCATCCAGGATTGGGGGATAAAAGGACTGCGGTTCTACAGATCCAACAAAGCAATCCCTCCGATTAAGTGCTTTGGGAACTAAGCACAGGGCAGCACGACACATCCCACAGCAGCCAGGAGTAAAACAAAGTCAAAGCCAGGCAGAATGAAAAAGGCTCGTGGCTCAGGCTTTCCCCTTGAAGCTTTGTAAGTCTCTTCTGCATTCAGAGGGACTCAAAGCAACCTCGGGAATAGGTTTGAGTCTGGCTCTGTACAGATGCACACTGAGAGCAGAGCCTGCGCAGAGGAATAATGACTGGCTTATGTTCTTCCCAGGCAATGGAGGAAGAGTGCAGGAGGATGCATCTGATGACTTCTCTAACCCAAATCCAGAGGTGAGCCCCTAAAATGAAAGAGTTTCTTCATGCACTATTTAGTTTTAAAAAAAAATTTTACTTTCAGTAACAATATAATTTATTTTTTAAAGTAAATTAATCCACCTTTCTTTAATTATACGATGGTTCTGGCAAAGAGAAGCAGCAGGTACAGTTGGTGAAGTATTTTCATTTGAGCTGAATTTCACACAGTTCCATGCAGATACAGTGCCAGAAACTTCTTGAATGTGTCTGGCTGAAAGCCAAAAATTCCAGCGGGCTTCTGCAGAGAAAAAGACACGGATGCTCAGTTTGCAGTGAAGTGATTAATGTAGACAAACAACGGCTTTAAACATGCTTGAATAAGACTTTCAGGCATGGCAGCTTCCAAATTGTGCTCTCCCTCCCCAGAAGGGTTTGTGTGGGGGTGCTTCCACTGGTGTCAATCTCAGAGGGCAGCACCCCTTTGCCCATCAGTGAGAGGCCATCCCAGTATAACCAGTACTGGCAGCCCTGTGCTCTGTTTACTCCCCAGTGAGGCTGACAGTCACATGTGAGCTCTCCCTTCATCAGAGCTGGTTTTAAACAGGCACATTTTGAGATGGTGGATTACAGCTGGGGAGATCTGTATGTAGGAGTTCATGCTAAGCTTGGCCTGTGGCACATCAGCACTACAAATACTCAGGGACTGCTCCCCTCAGAATCACCTGTGTAGGTAAATATAAGGCAAATACCCACTTCAGGTCCCTCCAGCTGGTTTAAAAACCTGCTGCAGCTCTGTGCCAGCTCCCAGACCCCCAGCTGAGGTGAAAGGGCAGCATTTCCATGATCATTTCCCAAGTTTTCCTTACCGTAACAACTCTCTTCTTGACTTCTGGGACACACTGGGCTTTCTCATACAGGTTCTGATCAGAGTCAATCCAGACTAGATTTTTGATGCCATCATTAGAGACAAGGTCTGTTGTATTTAACTGGAACACCATGAACTGGAAGAGCTGGCCATCTGTGCCAATGCTTTGCACCACTACTGGCTGCTCCAAAACCTTGGGATCATTCTAGGAAAAGAAGGGGCATGTGGGGAGAATGTTTTAAAAGCTAGTTACAACATAAATTGTCTAAGTATTTGCTGATTCTGCATCTTTGAGTTGGTTTAAAGCCAGGATTTTAATAAATATATTGTTACCTTGCCCAGAAAATTACTCTAGTCAAACAAGTTTTGAATGTAGATTTTGTATGTTAATTAAAATCCCTCCTTCAGCCAGCAATGAAGTGTCAATTTACATACTGAGCTGTGGGATGGGTTAGAGTTTTACAGCTGAACTTACCCCTTGGTCCCTGCCCATACCACCCCGGTGTGTGTTACATCACAAACACGCTCCTTGCTGAGCGGTGGGTTTCTGAAGGCTGGGCTTTGACCTCTGGACTGGGAAGCTTGGATGTGACAACTACAGTGAGGGGCTTTCAGGCCTCTCTGCACTGGCTGCAGCACCAGAGGAAGAAGAGAGGCCCAGCCCAGCCCCCCAAACATACCCCGTGGAGTGCCCTGGCCTTGGCCAGAGCGTTGCCAAAAGCAAACATCAGCATTTTAGCACGGAGCTGTTCTGGTCTGAACCTGTCGGTGCGAACGTTGGCCGACTCCAGGAAGAACAGGGTGTGAGGATGAGAGTAGGGATAACCATCTGCGAAACCTAAAGGGCACAAAATCATGTCAGAAACCACGCAGGAAGACACCACGCAGCCAAGGTTTTCTCCCATTATCTCCAGGAACTGCTCAGGTAGTTTGCTGGGGTTTAAGTTCTTCTCCTCAGTCCTGCTTAGGCAACAGTATGCTCACCACAGGTCTGGAGCACTTGCACTGCAGACCTGTGCCCATTCCTCTGTCCCTTCATTCCCACACACTTCCTAATCTCAGCTGCCCCCCAGAAGGACAAGGACTCCAGGTTAACCCAAACACAGACAGATCATTATCATCAACACTGACCTGTATCATTGAGCTCTTTGTACACATTCACCTCCTGAAGATCGATTGTAGGTGCAATGGGATAGAAGGTCTCCAGAACATGTTCTTTGGTGGCCAGTATCTCCTCCTTGGAGGCTACTGGTGGTATTGGGGTCATAGAGTTCATGAGTATTCCACTCAGGCCACGGACCTGCAGGAGGATGGATTCTGGGGAGGGAAATTAGGCTACAGTCAAACGCTGGTGAAACAACATTAGGGAAAGATGTACATCCATTTGCTTTTGCAAGTCACTTCTGCAAGGCTCACTCTCTCCCCCTCATCTCCAAACCCCTCTTAAATAGTAGCTCAGCTGTAGGTTCTTCTTCTAAAATGCCAACATTAATTGCTAGGGTTAAGTTCTTAACTAAACATCCTTAGAAAAACAACAGCACTGATTTAGGACACAAGAAAATAAACAATCAGGCCTAAGACACTGGTTCCGTTCTCCCACCATCTTGTCAATATTGATTAACACCTAACAATCTCCTCAGGGACAGCATCCTGCCATCATCTAAGGCTGCCCATGCCAACAGCACTATTTAAACCAGAAAGAACTACCTGGTTCCAGAAATTGTTTAATTTTCTCCAAGTCCTCAGCCTTAAAGCCAGGAGCTTTGCTACTCCTCTTATCTTACAGAGCTAAATGCTTCCACCATAGCAGCAACTGACCTCTTTCCCACGTCGCTGCTATCCTGCAGTTTCTAGCCAACATCCTTTTACTCAGAGAAGGATACTTCCCAGACATTAACCGGCATATATGTATCAGGTTTTCAAACAGCACTGGGCTGTAAAACGAGAAAAGAAACAGTTACATAAAAATGAGATCATAATAGCAGGCAGATGCTTCTGGGGCACAAATGCTGTAAAATTACTGTATGTAAAACATATAATGGCATAACACTCCCAGTTAACAGAGATTGCAGATTGGTATCACACACACCATTCCTGTTTTAACTTGGCAGAGGTAATGCTTACAATTATTTTAAAAACTGATATTCTGCACCAGCTAGAAGTAGATCTTGAGTTGAAACAGAGACACTGGCCTGAAAGAAGCTTTGATCTAGTGTAGTAGTTATGTCATAAATATGACAGTGCTACTGCCAATATTCAGAATTGGGTTTTATTTATTGCTTTGGTTGTTGGGTTTTTTTGTTTGACAATCTGACGCAAAGGGTCTTGCACAGCAGACCCTCTTTCCATGGCACACCTGTGTATGAATTTTCTTTGTAGCATTAAAAGCCTCCTCTACAGCTGAGGACTCACCAATATTGTTCCCTCCTGGGAGCAACCTCTGCCGTGTCCCAGAGCCGCGCGTGGGACACCGCGTGTTTCGCCCTCTCCTCGAGCTCCTGGAGCCCGTGTGCCGGGTTATCCAGAATGCCCTGCACGGCTGGGGGCAAACCTTCCACCAGCTTCGTCTTGGTGAGCCACTGCGCCTGCCGCACTCCTGGAAACAAAACCCAACACCATCTACCGCAGGTGACAGAGGCGATGCTCGAGGCCCCCTTCCACCCAAGCCGTTCTGTGTGTTACCGAGGCTGCCTAGCAGCTCATGGGGCTGGGCAGGCTCTTCACCGCACAGTTTACACTCTGTGCGAGGAGAACCCTTGGCAGGCGGAGGAGGGCGAGTGCTTGGGAAGGGGCAGCGCCGGGGACAGCGCGGGCGGTGCGGTACCTTCCAGCATGCGGACACCCTGATGGCAGATGTAGCACCCGCGCTCCTTGAACAGCGGCATCTCCTCGTAGCGCGGCCCCGGCGAGTG
>VZRO01005200.1:470-59127 GCA_013397915.1 Daphoenositta chrysoptera | reverse complement strand
TGGCTCGGTGGGTGGGGAGGTGCGCGGGGAGCGGCGTCTCCTCGCCTGTGGGGCCGGGGGGCACTTGAGAGACCGTCCCTGGGTGTGAGGCGGCGGGGCCGGCACTGGTGTGTCCCCGGGCCGGCGTGCCCGAGCCCCGGGCGCGCTCAGTAAGTGCTCGAAACTCTGTAAATGTGCGCAGCGCCGAGCCCGGGCCTCTCGGGCTCACCCGCGGCCACGTCGGGTTACCCCCGTTTATAGCCCGTGGGTGCTCCGGGCCCCCGAACAGAGCGGGCGCGGTGGGAAGCCGAACCAGTCGCCTTTGGTTCTCTCTTCCGTTCCCCACCCCCTTCCTCAAAATAATGTTTCTGTTACGGGGGTGAAGGTTAGTTAATTAATTGACCTTGACAATTAAACTGCTGGAAGCGCTAAACGTTCGCTTCCTCCGCTTCGTCACCCCTGGCTTCATAATTTCCTGTGGGCCGCTTTGTGCCCAAGGGATGCAGACAAGTGCGCTGTGAGCAGCCCTAACTCGGCCGATGTGTAAAAACAGCAGGGTCCCCGCGGGGTCTGCAGCGGGATTTTGACCTGAGGGGTGTTCAGTGGGTACAACTCATTCGGAATCAACGGGAGCCAGGGATAAAATCCTGTGCTTTTTGCCCTCCCCTAGCTGTCTGCGTTTAAAGCCATATTCCGAGCCCATAACCAAAGTGGTTGTTTGCCTCAGACTTTGCCCTGTTTCCCTCAAGTCTCTTGGCTCTAAACGCTGCTTTCAGCTCGCTGCCCTCCCCTGTTCCAGCGCTGCACAAAACTCAGGCCGCATCTGATGGCTGGGTTTGTTACCCATTGTCTTGGTGGCTGGGTTTGTCACCCTTTCTCCCGGACCGAGCAGCGGATTTTTGAGATGTTTCTGCTCCGGGTGACCAAGCTGCTCTTGTGTAGGAGATCCCCACGGCAGAAGGAGCAGGATTAAAGGATGTAGCTTTGGCTGGGGAGGAGGGCCTGAGGCTGGGCTAAGGCTCTGCTCTGGGCTGGTGGCTGCGAGGTCTGGCTTTTCTGCTCCAGGCACTGAGCACTCGAGCAAAAATGGGGTGTTGCAGACACAGATGAGCTCCGGGTTTTCAGTTTGACACAGGTGCAAGATGCTCGAGAGAGGTTTTCCCAGTCCTTCTCCAAAAACACCCCGCTGATGAGCACGCGTCGCTTTTCACCGTACTGGGTTTGATGCAGGACTTGTGTTTTTTGCAGGCAATGAGTGACGACGAGCAGGACTGGCTGGCTCTGAGGCCCCAGGAACCTTCTCCATCCCAGTGCTGCGGCAGCGGCTGCAAGCCCTGCATCTACGATGTGTACGAGAAGGAGCTCGCACAGTGGGAGAGAGCCAAAGCAATGCAAGACAAAAGCCTTCTCATGGGAAAGAAGGAGCAGGTCGATTTATCTTCATTGCGTCCTGGAGCCTGTGCTTTGATCGTACTTGTTTGGGTGTGGGGTTGTGGTGATGGGTGAGGGATGCAGGGATAAATTCAAGTGGTGCCTTAAGAGATGGCTGTAAATGCAATTCCCCAAACTCAGCGTTCGCCCTCCCCCTTGGCCACTCTCTCCCTGCTGTAATGTGATTTTCCAAGTGTAGAGTTCTCCCTGGTGTCGCATTACAGCCCTGGCTCTGCAGCTTGTCCTCTCCGAGTTTCCTCGGAGAAGCTTTGTTTTCTTTACCTTTCTCATCTTTTCCTGTTTCTTAGACTCGTATTTTGATGCTGAAAAAAGCTGCGTTGTGTGTGGTGGAGCAGTTGTCTTCAGAGTGTAATTTTCAAGCCTCTCAGTGCCCTTTTACATAAGATTAACTATGCTGGGTCAAGCAAAAACGATCAGCTGAAACAACTGACATTATTTTCTGTTCACTGTGGCCATCAGCAGGTTGCAAAGTTGCCCCCAAAGCAGCGCGTGGCTCTTTTAGCAGAATTATTTCTGTTTGTTTCCAGACATGAGAAAATGATTGCAGTGAGTCATAATAGGATGACCTTGCTGTAAGGTGTAAAAAAATGTAATTTAAAAAGGTGGTGGTGGGGAGAAATGCAAGATCCCAAAGTGCACGCTGCAGAACATGATAATGAATCAGCAGAGAGCTGGAATTTGCGCCGGGCCTCGGTGTTTAATACACATCCTGAGTATCTCTGGCACTAAATTAGCACACACGTTTGCTTCCAGAGAAAAATGAAATCATAAAAGACACCATCTAACCAAGTAATTATTTATTGTTGTTCTTGCAGAGCAATAATTCAGAGCTGAATCCAGATACATTCACTGCGTTCAGCGTGAGCTTGGTGGAGCAGCTGACAGAGGACACCTACCAGTACAAATTTGAATTACCAGGAAATAGCAGCCTGCGATTGAGTTTAGGACAACATATCGTGTTAAGGTATTGTTCTCTGTGCTAGTTAAACAGTCTGCATTATGTAACCTAACACGTAGGGTTTTGTCAATAGACAAAGGCTTCATAGCAGGCAAATCGTGATTTCTGTACCTCCAAAATGACACAGATGAAAGAGCTCGTGAGCTCGCTGCCTCTACTAATTCTATGGTAAAAGCTGTGGTTTTCTTCAGCATTATCCCTGCGTTGGTGGGTCAGAAAGAACTAGTTGTGATTAAGAAAATCCATTTGCAGAAAGACTTAAAGAATAGATGTTACAACAGATGATTTACTCCAGCGTGTTGGAATGAAGGCAAAGAGCTGCACTTGCCCCAGAGCTCAGTATTTTAGGTCCTATATCTTGGGGTAACTCAGCACCCCAGTACCCAGGCACTGCCTGACTGATTTCTAGCAAAACTATTCTCCTGTGTAGTTTGTTGCTTGCCTGAAAGGGGCCACTTGGGGAAAGTTTCTGTCTCTCAGCCATCTGTGGTGATCATTTCCAGACAGAGAAAGTCCTGTTAGGATGCCACTGATGGGCATCTCTTGACATCCCTGGTACATTCAGGGCTGCTGTGTGCAGCTGGCTCTGCTGACAGCACAGGCTCCTCCCTCCAGCCCTGGCTCATCACACAGCTCAGAAAAAGGTTTGGTCACTTCAATCAATTCCCGTGGTCAGTAGCAAAGAGCAGGGTGGATAATTCCATGGAAAGGGAAGACTTACAGGAAAATGCAGTCTATATTGACAAGGCCTGAGGTCAAGGCTGTGCCTTGGCTTTTGTTATTTGATTACCAGATGCTGACTGGATGCTGAAAGTGACCCCAGCTCAAAAGGAACAGCAAACTTCAGTGTTTTCTCTCCCTTTTGTCACTCTTGCATGTTCTCACAAAATCCTTTTCAGGGGTATGTGCAGGAGCTGGATGTGGTACAGCTGAGGCCACCACTGGGAAAACAAAAGGTGCTGTTAGCCATTACGTTCCCCCTGGATTTCTGCCTCTGGAAGGGAAGTGTTTTGCACAGGCTGGGCCACTGCAAAGAGGACCTGCTGCCTCCCCAGTCTTCCCAGAGAGCTTCAGGAGTTTGGTAATCCCAACAGACCCAAGTCACAGGGGGTTCCTGTTTCTCTTCTCAGAGGAGTGGTGAATGGTTTGGAGGTCCAGAGAGCTTATACTCCAATTAGCCCCGGGAATGCAGAAGGTTACTTTGAAGTTCTAATTAAAGTAAGTAAGCCTGGACAATATGGATTAGAGTATAAGGTGTTTTCTTTAGGAACCAAGCGTGCTGTCAGTGCTTCAAGTGAGATTCTCTCAAATCCCTCATGGACTGTTTCTCTGTTGTTTGGAAGCAGTTGTGCTTTGCTGATAAAAATTGCAGTTTTTCCCACAAAACTGAAAGCAGAAGAAGTTGACACACAAACAAATGCTTTGCAGCAGAAGCCCTTGGAGCACTTGGGAGAGCCCCTTGGGTGGAAAGAGGTGTCCATTCCACTTCCCTCCTTTCACTTTGCTTTTTAAGGCTGTCTTTGAAATTGCACCTAGTTGTCAGCCCAGCTGAACCACTGATTTTGGGAAATGTTTGCCCTTATATCCCCCCTGTATTTACTCGAAGAACACCCCTCTGTCAGTGGGCAGCTGTTCTGGTGTGCAGACAGGGCTCTGGAGCAGCAGTCTGAGAGGGACTCTGCCCACAGGGCAGAGGTGTCCCGTGGGCACAAGCTGCATTTATTGGGGTGGACAGGGTGGCAGAGCCCATTTTGGAAAAGCATCCTCACCTTTCTGGAGACAACCACAAAATGCTGGTTAAGTTCAGAAGGATTTTATAGGAGATTTGGCTGGAAATTTGTCTCATGTAAGTTTGTAGACCCCTCATAAATGATTACTTTGTGTGGCAAATACTGATTTGAACGTTTTTCCAATACTGCATTTGTATGTCACTAGTGATTCCTCAGGGCAGACACAGACTTGAGTACAGGTGTGAAATTCAGAGTGCTGGGTATCCCAGGTGGCTTGCAGAGAAGGGCCACTTGTCCTCTGCCTGTCTTCCAGGATTTCATCTTTCTGGGGTTTATTATGCACTGTGTGTTCGAACACAAACCCTGCTCTTTAGAAAAGTGAACAGCTTCTCTAGGACACCTGTGGGAGGGTCATTTCCCCATTCTTGTGGCAATTGGTGTGTGGTAGGGGAGAGAAATGTTGCATTTGAGTTGCATTAATAGGATACATTCACAAGATGACTGTGAAATTTCATGTATAGCGGCTCATTACTCACAGGTTTTGCATTTCAATAATAATAGTAATGATTGTAATGATACCTTTCCTTTATATAGAACCTTTCATCCCAAAAGGAGCTATAGTTATTCTCTGGCAGTGACAAAAGAGGTTGGTAACACCCAGTGTAAAGCAGCCATTTTTATAACTCACTCTGTAGGTCGTGGTATATTTCACACTATTGAGGCAATTTTGGAAAGTAATATATTATTATTACTATGCAATCCAAGCACTGTTCAAACCCTTCTGTCTCCTGTTATTACAGCATTGCATTTGTGATACTACAGTTAAGGGTGAGGGAGTTGCCATTTACAGAGCATAACCCTCTTTTTGAGTGATTTTATAATGTTAGGGTTTCTCTCCATGTAAAACGGGGTGTGGAAGTTTGCCCCCAGGAGATAATTTTTTTTTTCTCTTTTTATTTAGAAAAACTCATTTTAAACCCACTCAATCACTTTTCACTTCAATTTTTTGGAAATAATTTTGGTGAAAGAAGGATTGTTTTAGTTTCCATTACCCTAGTCCTTTGGGAATAGGCAGTAACTGGGCCTGACTTTTCTGCTCTTGCTTTGGGTTTCTGGATGTATTTGAAGAAGGGAGGTATAAAATTTGATGCAATTGCACACTCTTTGCATGAGACTTAGCACCTGCCCAGAGCCCTCTGAACATAAATGATTCTGACAATAACTCAGAGCCTGGATGTGTGTGTGATTTACCTTTTGAATGTAACAACTGGTGCTAATACTTTTTAATATTTCAGGTTTAAGTGAGGGGCTGGGAGGGGAGGAGCATCTGTGTTCTTTCTTAGCTAACACTGCTTGCAAGCACAAGCACAGGCTCCCTCACTCGCTTTTTCTGAGCTGCTTTGTGGTTCACCAATTTTGTTTGCCTGCAGTGCAGCTTGGTGGCCAGCCAAGGCACTGGGGTGTGGAGCCGGGCTTCCCTCCAATGCCTGTGCAGGAAATACCCCCAAATACACTTTTTTTGTGTGTGGGCTGGAGTTGCCAAAGGCTTGTATCACATCCCATCTTCTGACCCCTGGTTGTGTTGCTCTTCCCCAGGCTTATCCTGGTGAGATCCATCGTGTGCTGCAGATTTGGGCTTTTCTGCTCTTGCTGCTTGGGCCAGTCCTGGTTCTCTGGCCACGTCCTGCACCCTGGCCACTCTTTTGCTCACATTTGTTCCCTTTAACCACACGGTGGACACACATTCAGGGCGGGGATGGCAACAAGACTGCTTGGACAAGCCCTTCATTTTCCAGCCTCTCCTCCCTTCTCATCAGTCATGAGTGAGATCAACATTCCTGTGGGCAACAGCCTGGATAATGTTGTTTGTGCCTGCTAGAAAGTAAGGCAGGTTCTTTTGTTCGTGTTTTTCTTCCATGGGGCCAACATTAACATAATCTTTTGGAACTGTGGAGACATCCCTCAGCATCCAGATGATCTGTTCTGAAAACAAGAGTTTTACAAATGAGAAACCTGACTTTGGGTCACTAATTGTATCAGCACAGCATCTGAGAGACAGAAACAAAGCAAGAGCTATGCTGTGTTTATATAGCTAACAGTAGCCAGAGGGCCTTTCCAGACCCCATACCCTGAGATTTGGAGAACACTTGAAGGCCTGCACTTTGCTTTGCATTCAAGACACTCTTCTCTGTGTGCTTTGTAAGCAAGAACTCTGATAAGCTTTTTCCAGTTTTGGAAATTCAGGCTGCATGAGAGGGGGGTTGTGTTTACATTATAGTCAAGCTGGAGTGGTTCCAATATGATTTAATTTAAATGTCTTTGTTTTGGGTATAACTTTGAGTTATTTTTCGTACAGAAAGAGCTTTCTTTTTTAAACACACAAAATGGTTTTTTTGTCCCCTTTTCGTTTAAATGTAGATAACTTTATAATTGACTTTAAGCTGGGAAACTTTCCAATGGCGTATAATTATTCTTTTCTTTTGTGCAATGTTTTTTATTAGTGCTATGAAGCCGGGCTAATGTCACAATACATAAAAACGTGGAAAAGAGGAGATGTGGTCTTTTGGCGTGGGCCTTTTGGAGGGTTCCCATATCGACCTAATAAGGTTAGTTCCTAAGAGACATGGGATGCTTCAGCCTGTGGCAGCAAGTTTTGTTCAGTACTCTGAAGGGAACACTTCAATTTGATTATTGTTTTTGTGATTATTTTAGAGACTTCCTGGGTTACTGTACAATGTGACTGCATTAGCAGTCAGCTGGAGCACCTTCTGGAACTGCAGAATATTTAAGAGGGAAGAAGAGGTGGATGGGAGACAGGAAAATATTAGCAAGGCTCTGTGTTCATCACTTGCATTAGAAGTTCCTGACATGCCTAACAAAGGGAACTTTCTTTGCACCAGCCATGAGTGTGGATGGGTTTTTGCCTGGTTTGACCCACATCTCTGTGTTGTGACTGAGCAGGGGAGGTGTTAATCTTCTCCTCTCTCGGGTATTCCCTGAGCTGTTGAGGTGTCAGGTCACTCCCCAAACGCTGATCCCACCTGCCAGTACCAGGCTGGCTGCAGGGAAAGGCAGATCTGGTTTCAGGGGAAGGCTTCTCACACACACTAATTCAGTTACTTAATTCTGACCTTTCAAATGAGGAGCAAAATTGAAACACTGGTCATTAAGATACCAAAGTCTTGTGGGGTTTTTGGTGGGTTTGGTTTGTTTGTTTTTTTTTTCCCCAACAAAAATAAGTAAAATCTGAGTGGCCAAGCTCTATGCAGAGCAATTGTGTCCTGCTTCCTGATGTACTCGTTTCCTGCAGAGGACATTCAGGATTGTACTTTGCAGCAACCAGGAGAAACCCAGGGAGCACTTCCAGTGGAAGAAAACACAGTGGGTCAGCAAAGCATACTGCAGAATTGAAACTGGAATGTGAATTAATTGAAATCAAGGCTAAAATTGGGACAAATTATTATATTTAGGTAAAATCCAGGGTTTTTTAGATTTGATATGTAAACCCTTTAAATGCTATCAGTAATCCTTTGCAGAAAAATACATTCTGAGATCTGAATTTACCAGTTCATGACCTTCTGATATGTTGTTTCTCACAAGCCCCTTTACCAGTGTGGCAGCAAGAGGAACTGACCATGAGCACACCCATTTCCAGCCACCACAGCTCATTCCAAATTCTCTGTTTTGTTGTCAGCATGGAGAACTCCTCATGCTGGCCTCTGGCACTGGCCTTGCACCAATGATTCCCATCCTCCAGTCCATAACAGATGATGAAGAGGATGAAACCTTTGTAACTCTTGTTGGCTGCTTCCCTACCTTTGACAAAATTTATTTGAAACCTCTTCTGCAGGATCTGGCTCGTTACTGGAACATTAGAATATTTTATGTCCTAAGCCAGGTAAATAAATGGATATAAAGTGTGTTTATGTGAGAGTTCTGTGTGCTGGATGAGCCTCTGCCTCCTCCACTTTTCCATGAGCATGATCTTAATTCTTTCCCAGTCATCCAGCCTAATTTGTGATCCAGTAGCTGCTGTTCTTAAATCTGCTACATGTACTCACACTGCTATTAGTCTTGAGAATTTTGGGGAAGTGACCATCACTGTCCCTCTCTGCCTCCCTGAGAGCTGTTCTGTTTGGGATGGACCTGCTCTTCCATAGTCACTGTTGATTATTCCCCCATTTCAGACAGTTGTTGCTGCATCTAAAGAGCAAATAAGCTGTTTTTTTCTTCCTAATACCAGTGCCTTAATCTGTCCTTATCATCCATTCATTGCTCATGGCTAGAGCACTCCTCTGGTGTGCTAGCACCAACTTCCCAGCAATTATTTTTCCTTGCTGACCCATTTTTAAACTTCTAAAAGTTGTTTCCCCCTCTGTAAAATTACTCTTCTGCCACATTCATGGGATGAGGGCATACCTCTCAGTGGTCTTACATTTTGAGCAGTCTTTTTCATTTCCATTTGGTCCCAGAGTTGCCTGTGTTCTGCATGGATTTGGTGGTTAAAAATTATTTCCTTCAGAAATGAGGATTCATTGCAGGGAGGATATAGAAAGAATTATTTATGCTAAGGGAATGAATCCCATTGCATTTTTAGTTTCTCAGATGAATCATTTTTTGTATCTCTCACAGTGGAACTGCCTCATGCATTCTGTTCCACATGTGGCCTCGGCAGGATGAGATTTGGTAGAGGAAAAAGTGCTGGTGACTTGGGCACCCCCTGAGCTGCTCTGTAGGAGCATAACCACAATTGTCTCTGGTGACATGGCTTAAATACCCTTTTCAAGGTGTTAAACTCTTTGACTGCTGTCTCAAGAGCATGAGAAGGTCTTGAAATTCAATCAGTGAAGGGCAAGAAACCCACCTGACCCCTGTCAACACTGTCTGCCCCTCCTCTCTCCCCTTTTCCTCCTCTCTTAGCAGGTTTGTGGTAGTCCAAGGCTGGCTCGTGCATCCTCCCTCTTGGGATTATGTATCTGTCTGTATTTCATTGTGCTGCCTGTCACCACCACATCTGAGCACCTCCTGCTGCTGATTAATTGCAGCAGGGGAGTCCCTGCTGGATCCAGCACCATGGGATCTGACACTTCTCGTGGGATCAGAGCTGTATTTGGAGCAGAGCTGGCTTCTTTCAGTTTTGGTCAAGGGAGATGGGACTGAAAGAGACTTGGGAATGGGAGAGGCAGTAGAGAGGAAGAGACTTGAGCCTTGGGAATAGGAATGGTGCCCTGGGAGATGGTTCTTGATGGAGAAGGTTCTGCAGCATTTATTAGTGATAGTTACACTCTGGTTTTGTTCAGTCCCCTCTGAGCGAGTGGCCAGGTCCTGTGGCAGGGAAAGATTTCATCTGGGCTTGGGAGAGGGAATGCAGCTCTCAGGAAGGGTCAGTGTCACCCACATGGTGTCACAAAGGTGAAAATCATCCTGTGCACTACTCTGAGGGGAGGAGAGAGATTCAGCTCTAAGCAGTGTTGTCCTTTTTAACATCACATAGAGCAAATCTTTTATCTTTCCAGGAAACTTCGCTGGAAAAACTTCCTTGGAGCTATCAGGAAAACACATACACTGGTCGTCTCAATGAAGACTTGATGAACACAATAATAAATTCCTGTCGAAGAAAGCCATTTGTATTAATCTGTGGCTCTTCTACATTCAATGAAGATATGAGTAGATACTTGAAAGCTGCAGGAATTGAAGAAAATTCCTGTTTTGTCTTTTAGCTGGGTATTCCTGACCTGAGGAACCTTAGGCTGAGCCTTGGATGTCCTTGTTTCTTTGCAGACATTGCACAAAATGGGCCTGCTCAGAAGACTGAGCTCCTTGGAGCAACTATTTGTTGATCCTCACTGCAGGGTGTTTAAGGAACAGAGTGGCTGCTACATGGTGTGTCACCCACACCTCAGGGACCAGCGTGGTAATTTTAATGGAAGTCTTCATGTGCAATTTTAAGAGAGAGATCTCCTAAGGGGGTACTAGAAAGCATCCATGCACACAGCTCTGCTGTAATATGGAGATTGGTGACTTGCTTTGCAATCCGTGTTACTCTGCAGTGGTGTTCTGCCCTGTTTGGTGTCCAGAGGAGATATAATCCTCAGGGATCCTTGCCAGGCCAAGGGGACAGCAGAGTCTGGATCATTTTGGTTCTGTCATGTGCAGGCTGATGTCAGGCAAGTCCTTTTAACCTCATTGTGCCTCAGTTTCCCCACTGTACACTAATACAGAGAAGGTGGCACTGTTCTCTGGAAACAGCCTTTCCAACTATATATGGAAAAACTATCCATAAGGATGGAATGGTACATTATGTCTAGTGAGAACTTAGGCAGGCTGAGCTGCTGCCCTGGCACAGGCTGTGTTACCTACCCTGTGCTTAACCCTTGAAATGCTACCTGGGGAGACAAAGACCATGTCCTAAAACTGCAAGACCGTGGCCAGGTTGTGGCTGCTGTCTGTCAGGGAGGATGGTTGTTTGCTTTCCATGTCCCCTAAGTGTTGTATCATAGCCCTGGCTCATTAAATTGAACCTCTTTTCAAATAAACAGCTGTTTAGTGTTGTCACAGGACTCTCCCAGGTGCCTGAGGAGGTTCCCTAAGCATACAGGAACCCCACCTGAGGAGGGAAAGCTGTGTGGGTCTCTGTTGGGGTGCTTCCCTGTGGGACAGGGAGCTGCCTCGGGGATGGCAGCCTGGCACAGCACCCAGCCTGGGCACCTGCTCCCCTTATTCTTTTTCTCAGTCCAGAATGCTGCTGCTTTTTCTCTGAGGTATGTGCTGTCCACTCTTTTACCTTCTTAGGCTGCTGTGTTTAGTATCTACACCTGGAAGTACAACTTTCCTGCATACCTTGTGTTTTTCTATTCATTCCCAGTCCATCCTGTGTTGGTGTTTTCCAGGCTGTGTCAGATGATTATTGCATTTTCATTTGTGCTTCTTTTCTACCTGTGTCTAACACTACACCTTACACAAAGGAGATGTAGTTTGTTACACAAAAAACACAGTGTGCACTGAAGTGGTGGCTCGATTCACACATTTGGGAGGGAGTGTAAGTTCCCTTTGCACTGCTGAGATTTGTCTCCAGTTACCAAATGCCTGGAATTAATCAAGTGTAGCTGCAGCTTTTATGTTAACTTCCTTGAAGCAAGGGCTGACAAGAAAGCCATCTTCTAATCCAAAATAGGGTTCTGGCTCTAAAGGCATGGAGATCCAGGGAAGCTGCCCATGGTCAGTCCAAGGCAAGCTCTCATCTCCAGTCCACGCTGTGCTTCAGCCACCCTAAGTCACTGTGTAGTGAAGGTGCTTCTTCACAGCACAGGCTGATAAAATGATGAGATGCTTTCTCCAGTTGCTCTCCCTACTTTGGCCTTAGCTAGGAACATGGAGAAAATATTTTAGTCAGATATTAAGCATTTGAAAACCTTACTTCTATTCCTCTTGCATTAAATATTATGTCTCTGTGAGATGTTGCTAAAACCCCACCCCACCTTTTTGCAAAGGCCCAAGGTACAAAACTTCACGCTCGCCTTGGAAAAGCGCCGGCTTTCTGCGTGAAAGCTGGGACTGTTCCTTTAAACACAACCCCAATATGTCTGGGTATTTCAGCACATATGGGCCACGATGGTTAAACCCTACCCAGCTGGTCCGGCCGTTCTGCCGCGCAGCCCCGTCTTTGTTCGCGGCTCAGAGGGAGGGTGGTGAGAGACGGAGCAAGCTGTGAGTGCTGCGGGTTGCCATCCTGCGAGGGCGGGCTGCGGCCGAGCGGCGGGAGCGGGGCATGTCCCGCCCGAGGGGACAGGGGCTTTGCGAGGCATTCTCCGTGGGGGAGATGATGTCCTTGGAAGCAGGAACTCGAAGGAGCCTTTCAACCGCCCGCAGGCACTTTGTTCTCTATTTTCTGCCCTTCTCTCCCTTCCCCCTCCCGCCTTTTGTTGTTTCTCAGGCTGGCTCTTACACGAGTCCCCTCATCCCAACCATCCCCCATGGGGACAGCCCCTTTCAGAGGATGGCGTGGATTCCTGCAAACGCAGGGATGCGGAGTGGAGAGGCTCTGGGGCAGAATTTTCCTTGCCGGGGGAAGATGAGGGGTTTCCTTCCCTTTGGAGGCCCAGGACCACCCCGTGGTGGCAGTTTTGTGGGGAATCGGTGTCGGTGCTGTCGGTGACTGGGGCATCTCTGGAGCTGGAGCTGTGTGAGCTCGAGTGGGTGGCCGATGCCCAGCCAGGGCAGGGGCTCACATCCTGCCTCTCCTGCCAGGCAGGGGGGTGCTGGTGGATGCTCCTGATCTCTGGCTGCCCCCAGGAACCCCCTGCCACCCTTGCAGCACTGTGCTGGGGAAAAGGGGCTTCCCTTCGCTTCCTTTCTTCTTCCTCATGTGCAGCCTAAATACCTTCTTAATTTCATCTCATTATTTCCTGCCTAAATAATTCCCGTTTCTCCTGGGGACCGTTTTTAAACCTTTGATCTTCTCTGAAGTCTCACAGTCCTGATCACGTCCTTTCTGTTTAAATGAATCAAATGCCTTTTTGACTCATGATTTATAAATTTGCCCACAGAGGAACAGAGGCAGCCCCGACATGGCACACCTTGAAATCACCCACCGTGTCTGTGGCTGCAGCCAAAGTACCCTGGGCTGATCCAGAGCCCCTTCCAGCCAGACCTCCATGCCTGACTCCTCTGCTTCCCTGCAGCATGTCACTCTCCCCCTGCCTCCCTCCGCCCTCCCACCCCACTCTGCAGCTGACAACCGGGTTGCCTGGGCTCAGGCCCAGCCTGGGAATGGCCATCTCCGGGTCAGGAGAAGGGTGAATGTGCCGGTGGTTGATGGATGCGGTCTCCTGGGAGCGGGGCACAGCTGCTGTGCTGCACAGCCCTGGCCCCCATCTCCTGGGGATCACTGATGCCGAGCACAGCTGAGGGGAGGGAGGGGAGCAGCTGTGCAGGTACCAGGGTCCTGGGCACTGCCTTGGTGCTGAGGCGGTGCTGGAAAGGCTGGAAGACAGTGAGTGTTGCCCAGGATGGGTGTGATGAGGATGAACATGTTGCTTCATAGTGCAGCAATGCAGAAGTTGGGGAGCACGTTGTCCCTGAGCCCAGGGGATGGTGCCTAGGAGGGCTGAACACTCCTCCTGGATGAATCAGGGTTGTGGCAATGGAGAATACCCAGGAGAGGCCCCTGTGCCATAGCCAGACCTCTCCTGCATCTTTGCTGTGTGGGCCCACACTTGTTGACAAGGACAGACCTCCTCTCCAAGTCATTAGGGAAGCAGCTAATTAAGCTCTGTAATGTGCCTGGGAGTTCAACAGGAGATGCACCAGCATTGCAGCATCTCCCAGAGCCTGCACTGGGGCAGGATCTTCATGCAGTGCCCAGGGACAGGGGGAGGTGCCCTGCTCCTCCTCACTCCATTGTGCACTTAGTGCTGGTGCTGGTGGGGTGACGCAGTGCCCAGTGCCCCAGGACAGAACCCAATGTCCCCTTCCCTTCTCAGCTGGGATGTCCCAATGCTCCCAGCAGCCCTCGGCATGGCTCCAGCAAGGCTGGGCAGTGGGGAGAGAGCCTGTACAAATATTATTGTTGTTACTATTCCCCATAAATATATGCAGGCACTTAACGACCTTGGCATGGAGCATTTCCTGGGGATTCATGACCAGTTGGCGTTAATGGTCTTTAGCTGCACCTCAGGCCATCAGCACCTCCCAGCCCATCATTAATCCACAGGAAACGTCTTGGGCATCGATCCTCATTGCTTAATTAATAAATGCAACTTGTCTCCTGCCTGAGATTTAGAGATACTCACTGCTTCTCTCCCTGCTGCTTGAAGGTGACTTTTTTAGCACAGGTCCCTCACGCTGGGAGGCCCTCGTGGGATTTTGTTTCCTGGCATTCATGTGGGTGTGGGCTGTGGCAGCAGGAAAGTCTTTTCTCTCCTGGGTGGGAGGGAAGGAACTGAGCCGCTGTTGGGTTGGGGGTTTCTCCAGCTAATGTGGCACAGCACAAGGAGCACGTCTTTCCCACCAAACCCAAAGCCTTCATTACCTTCAGCCGAGTGCATCCAAGAGCCTGGGCGACAAGTAGAGTGAGCCAGCATGGAAGAAGGTGGCAATTCTCCAAGGCCTTAGCAGGTTCTATAATAATCGATGTTTTTTGCCCATGAGTCACAATTCATCTCTAATCTTCCTCGGGGGAGGTGGGATTTGCTATCTTTAGTGCTCACGACTGCCGCTTCCCCGGGCTGAGCATCCCGCTGAGCCTGGACTCCTGCTGCAGGGATGCTGACCTGGCAGCCAGCACGGAGACACAGCCACGTTTCAATCCTGCTCCCTGTTTCTCTAGCCTTTACCACCAGCTGGCTTTGTGCAGTGGGTGCCGCAGTATAAATCATGTTAATTCCTGAGATGCTTTTCCGCGGTAAGTCTGAAATTCCCATTTTGGTTCGCTGGCTTGCCTGGCGAGCTAAATTATTTTCATAGCCCCTTAAGGGCATATTGTCAGCCCAGACTTATTGCCGTTATACACCATTTCTGAAACATTAATATCTCTTCTAAATATAGTGTATTGACAAGGTATCTGGTATAGTGTAAATCCTTGGGACATTTGATCCAGATCATTAAAACTGAGTGAAGGAAGGGAGGAATAGATCAAGTTACCTTGCTGCTCTTAATTCAAACAAGCGATGAATTATTCATTCCGCTATTAATTCTACAGTCCTCCTGCTTTTTATTTATTTCTCTCTTTATTTATTTTTTTCCTCCCAGATAGACAGCTCCAAAAGGATGCTCGGGCACTGGTGAGGGGAGATTTGCCTGCTGGAGGATGGGGTGCCCAGGGCTGGGCTGCCTGGCAGCGCTGGCCTTGCTCTGCGGGGCTCTCGGGGATGCTCCCAGCAGAGGTAAGAGCCTGGTCCCAGCTCCCAGTGGGCTGGATGGGTATCCACGGTCCCTGAGGAGGGGAGGGCCATTTGCAGATGCCACAGTGGCTCTGGGGTTTTAGTGGGTTCCAGCTGTCCTGCAGGGAGAGGGGCTGGCTCAGGCCAGGGGCAAGGAGCTGGGATCTGGAGTCACTGTGTGTGGCAGCAAGTGTGGGACACTGCTCTGTGCTTTTGTTTCTGCTTCATGCTTGCCTTACTGAGGATTGCAGCTGGGTTTGTCCTGTTGTGGTGTACAGATGCTTTGGTGAGGGTTTGTTAGCTTCTGGAGTTGCACTTGCCTGTATAAATCTATATACACATATACATTTATATGTGAATGTATACATGTATGTGTATATGGCCAGCATGCAATAAACCTCTCACCCAGATGAAACGTCCCCCAGGATGCAGAGCAGGGTTAGCAGATGACACAGTAATTCAGGGGATAGGGTGGGCCAAGCAATCCCCCATCCCAAAAACAGCAGGGCCTTTATCACAGAAGGGCTGTTCCAGAAATCAAAACCCATTCCTGACCCTGGTGCAGGTGCTCCTGAGGCCACACCACTGCCCTGTGGTGCCTACTCACCCCCCACCTACACCCCCCTGGGCTTCCCAGAGCACCCCAAGGCTCCCAGCCCTTCATCCATCCATCTGCCTGCACTGTGGCTACTCACCTCTCCCACAGCTCTCCCTCTTGGGTATTTATTTTAACAATGTTATTCCTTTAGTACCAGCCCCATATTACTTCACTGCCTATCCCCAGCAATTAGTAAGGTGATTTTAGATCTGGCCAGACACACAAGGTGCTGCATCCCACACATCCCAGGACCCCCCTTGCTGGGAGGTCACCATGCCAGTGAGCACGATGAAAAGCAATGTGCACAAGCTGACTATTGATTTGCAATATACTTGGCCCAGATTGATGGCAGCGAGCGCCCAGCCTTGTTTGGGAACCCACACATGTCTCCTGGGGGCTGTGCAGGGTCTGCATCCCTCCCAGACATGATGTATGTGCCCCCTGTATCAGCCTCTTCACCCCAGCCCTAATCAGACCCAGGGGCAGGTGACAGCCGGCTCCCTCTCAGCCTTATTTTATAATAACCATGTCTCAGTATAAAGATTTCATTAGGAAATCGATCCCTACATGCATAACTCATTGTTCAGCTCATCGAGCCCTTCACCCCTGTTTCTCCCAGCTCAAATTCTCTGATGCCACCCTTATATGGAGGGAGTGTGGTCAGTGGGAGGCACAAAGCTGAAGGGCTGGGCAGCTGGGGCACTGGCGAGCCTGGTACCACTGAGCCTTTAAAACTCACTCCCAACTTCCTTTTTCCCTGCCATAAACAGGTGGGGATGCTGTGCTGTCTCTGGCAGGACAAGCTCAAGGGCACAGCTGAGCCCTGCTGCAGCCCCCGCAGGGGCAGCACGGGGCAAAGGGGTTCCATGGAGGGATGAAGGGTGATGGGGGCACATGTGTCCTCCATGGAGGGTGGGTGGACAAGCCCAGTGGAGGTCTGCAGGATGCTGGTGTTTTGGTAGGGTGGTGGTGGGATGGAGCTGGTGTTGTGCATCCCATCTCCATTCTTTTAGGCTTCCCCTGGAAAGGGGACATCACACCCACCTCTGTGTCCCCCAGGCATCAAATGTGGGGGAGTGCTTTCAGCACCCTCTGGCAATTTCTCCAGCCCCAACTTCCCGGGGCTGTATCCCTACGAGACGGAGTGCACGTGGCTCATCGTGGTGGCCGAGGGCTCCTCCGTCCTGCTCTCCTTCAGCCACTTCGAGCTGGAGTACCACGACGCCTGCGCCTACGACTACCTCCAGGTCTACAACGGGGCTGCCCGGGACCGGGGCAACCTCCTGGGCACCTTCTGTGGCCACAGCCCCCCGCCACCCTTCTCCTCCGCCTGGCACGTCATGGCCGTGGTCTTCCGCTCCGACCGGCACGTGGCCAAGCATGGCTTCGCCGCTGCCTACAGGAAAGGTAGCAGGGAGGGGTGGTGGTCACTGAGCATCCGTCTGTCCATCCTCTTCCACCGCCCTCACCACCCTTGCCTCCTTGCAGACGCCTGCGGTGGGCAGCTGACGGGGCTCTCTGGGGAGATCACCAGCCCCCGCTACCCCGAGAGCTACCCCAACGATGCTGAGTGCCGCTGGAGCATCGGGGGGGCCAGCGGTGGTGGCCCCCTCACCCTGGTGTTTGCTGACTTCCAGATGGAGGGGGGCCAAGGCTGTGGCTTCGACTACGTGGCGCTTTTTGATGGCCCCACCGTCACTGCCCCCCGCCTGGGACGTTACTGCGGCAGCGCCCGCCCGCCCCGCACCGTCTCCTCCAGCCCGCACCTCCTCATCATCTTCAAGTCCGACTTCAACATCGGTGGCAGGGGCTTCAAGGCCCATTTCTACTCGGGTGCGGGGGTCTCTGGGTGCTGGGGCAGTGGGAAGGGTGTGGGGACAGGCACTGGGTTGGGGTGGGGATTCTCTCCCTCCCACAGCAGCAAGAGGAGATGATCATGGGGGGGATCCCTCTGGGGAGGCCCCATGAGATGATGGTGTGAAGTGTAAACCACCACACAATGCAAATGGCATCATTGTGGCTATTCCAAGCCCTGGGCTGTCCTCTTGAGCAAGAGTCACCCTTGCTCATGCCGTTCTCCGGGCATATGGGTTTTCCCATGTGCTCCTGTAGGACTTTGACTACCTCGGGAGGTTCCATTCCCCAAACCTGCTGGCTGTCCATCAGCCAAACACAAGGCTGGGAGCAGTGAGGTGAAGGGCAGAGCATCCTTTAGCAGTAAAACAAGTGACTGCTTACCCACACCCAGGGGGCTTCAGGTTTGCTTTTGATTTTTCCTTTCCCCTTTTTCCCTGAGCAGGTGAGTGCCAGGAGGTGTTCACCACTATCAAAGGGAATTTCTCCAGCCCTCAGTACCCCAGTTTCTACCCCAACAACCTCAAGTGCCAGTGGAGCATCCAGCTGCCCCCGGGCTACCGGGTCAAGGTCTTCTTCCTGGACATGGAGCTGGAGGGCCGGAGCAGCCTGACGGGTGGCTGTGACTATGATCACTTGTCTGCCTTTGATGGTGGCACTGAGAATGGATCCCTGCTGGGACGGTGGTGTGGGCGGGAGAGCCTGGCTCCTGTCACCTCCCGCAGCAACCGGCTGCTCCTGGTCCTCCACACCGACCGCAACACGGCCAAGAGAGGCTTCTCCGTCTCCTACGTGGGAGGTAAGGTCCCCCTTGGGTGCTCCTCGGTGCTTTAGTTCCATCAGGACATGCCTGAGACCATGTAATTTCCAGAATGATCATCAGTGAAGGTTCCTGTCTGCAGGAGCGGAGCCTGTGGCTCCTTAGGGATGGGGCGGAGGAAGACGTGGCGAGTGGGCTGCACTTCGTGTTTAGTATTCAGGAGATGCTTTCCAGCTTCAAATTCCTGTGTGTCTGTCTGCCACTCCGTGCTCCTGTGCCTCTCTCAGGTTGTGAGGGAGAGAAAACCCGGGGGTTTTTAATGGGCCAAAGCCCCAGAGAAGGTGACCGGCTCAAGCATCACAGCCTTGTTTCCTGCTCCCCTGGATGCTCCGGCCTTGCCAGCACACGGGTGAGCAGGCAGACATAAATCGTGTCCCCTCCTCCATTGGCAGCACCACGGGAGGGCAGGAGCCCTGGGGCACAGCATTCCCAAATACACCTGGCCAGCCCTGCCTGGCACATCCCTGCTGCTGGCATGCCCTGTGTCCCAGCCAGCATGTCTGCAGCTGGTGGGAGGAGCAGTGTGTAACCTTCCTCCTCTGTTTGCCAACCTTTGCACCTCAAACGCCAGCAAACTTATGGCGTTTGTTGTATTTCAAGATAATTACACCCGAGCTGACCTCTGGGTCAGGGATGATTCAGCCAGGGGCAGCCTTTCCAGAGGGCTTGAACCAGAGCAGGGCTGCTGGACTGGCAGCACAGGCAATGCGGGGGCTGGCCCTGGGTTTTATCCCTCAGCTACAAAATCGTTCCTTATTTCCAGTGTAGCAAAAAGGATTTGGAGGTACGTGGCTCTTGGAGTTAGAGATGGGATAGAGTTTTGTCCTGAGCCTCTGCAGCCTCTGGAGGGAAAGAGGTGGTACTGAACATTTAGAGCTGTAGTGTGCACAGCAGGTCTGTCCCTGTCCTTGTCCCATTGATTTCTCACTGTTTTACAGCCGTGTGCAGGGAGAGAATCTTGGTGTCTGTGTCTGGCCGTGGAGAAACCCTGCTCCAGAGGGAGCAGCCTGCAGACAGATAGATGGGGTGCTACTGAGGAGTGGGGGATGTCCCACCACAGAGAGGGCCGAGACATCTCCCAGCTGCCCAAGGCTCCTGCATCCCCTGGTACACACTGCCAGATGCATGCTAGGGGAGGACAAAGGCTTGGATGTGAAACTGAGCCTCCCTCCACAGAGCTGAGCCTGCTGGCTATGTTTGCCCAGTGATTCCAGCATCTGCTTGTGATTAACATCCTGAGTGGCACATCCAGCTGCCAGCACTGCCAGGAGAGCAGCTGCTCCCACTGGACACACCAGCCCCTCCCTGCCACCAGCTTCCTCAGGAGCCCACAGAGGCAACGGGGCACCTCAGTCTCTGCATCCACACCCACAGCCTTTCAGCCGGGCAGATATTTTCCTTCCAGCCTCCACACCCACAGCCCTTCAGCCATGCAGATATTTCCCTTTCAGGCCCACCAAAAGGCATGGCTTGGGTGGGGTGTTTGTGATTTATGGCCAGTGAATGAAAGCCTTCACGCCAGGAGAGAGGATCCACTTTCTCCTCCTCTTGATCTAATGCACTTTAGTTATTTGGTAAATCTTCTAATGGTTTTATAATGCACTAAGCGAAGCAAAGTGACACTATTTTTTCGTATTGATTTTATTGCATCTTCCCAGTTTCATAAGGCCGAGATTCAGAGGGAGCTGGAATAATTCAATAATTCATATTGCCCAAGTGGTTAGTTCAAGCTGAGCAAGGATTCACTTTAAAGAGGGGGGTATTTTTCCTCCCTGCTTCTTTCCCTGTGTGGATGCTTTCAACATCCAGAGAGGCCAAACATGGTGCCAGAAGGAGAATGATGGAGAGGGACTGGTGTCACCATTGCTCCTACATGTGCACCCTGTTTTCTGTCCCAATAGTTGTGCCCATGAACGTCAGCTGCACCCGGACAGACTTCCACATCCAGATCCCTGTGCAGTCCCTGGCCCCGCTGGAGAGGAATAGGATTTATTTGGGGACCCCCTCCTGTGCAGCCCAGGTGGTTGGCAGGAACTTTAAAATACACACCAGGTTCGACACCTGTGGCACTGAATCCCAGGTAAGCAGTCAGCAAACCCTCCTTTACAGCACGCTGTGTACATGGTTAGCCTTGTGCTGGCTGCAGAGAGGTATTCCTGGTCCCTCTCACACTTTCCCAGTAGATACTGGCCTGATTCATGGCCAGCCCCTCCAAAGCCCTGAGGAGCCGTGTCCCTTGTCTTGCAGAGACGCAACAACACCTCTGTCATCGTCAGCACCCTCTACATCGATTTTTCGGTGGGAGACCAGGAGGACATCCACCAGTACGAGGTGCAGTGTGAGCCAAAGAAGAAGGAAGCCTCAGTGACCCTTATTGCTGGCCCTGATCCATCCAGGCTCAGCCAGGCAGAAAACCTGGTGGATGCCCAGCAGCGGGAGGGGGAAGCAATGGATGCTCGTGAGATCAAGAGCCAGGACACCAGCGACATCGTCTTCATCAGCATCTGCATCCTGGCTGGGCTCCTCATGGTCATCGCAGTGGTGGGGCTGGTGCTTCTCTAGGATGCTCCTTCCAGGCTCCAGGGACTGCAGTCCTGCCCGGGGCAGAAAGGCACCCCAAAATCCACCCTCACCCCAGGCTGAGCCCTAACACAGCTGCCCAAACAGAGACACAGCTCCCAGGCCCTCAAACTGAGCGTGAACCCAACCTCCACCTTCTCCTAGTGCCTGAAAAATCTGGGCAATAGGCAGCCGTTTCCCTTCCCAATTTGTTTTCCTCTGTCTCAATCTGTCCATTTGGCTCAGGAATGCAATTCTTGCGCTCCCTAACTCTTCCCGCACCTGCTTCAATTTGTTTTCCCTGTAGTGCTGCTGCTTTCAGGAAAGTAACGTTGTTTGCCGATGGCTGCAAATCTTCCTGTCAATTATTTCTAGCTGAGTTCTTGGAGGTACAAACCATCCCCAAATGTAGCTTTATTCCCAACAAATGTTCTCTGTGCTCCTGGCCCATGCTTGCGGGGGACCGTGGAGCTGTGTTTTGGAGATCTCCACCTGGCAGACGCAGATGTAGCTCATGTAGGTGCTCCCAGGTGATGTTTCTGGGTGTCTGTGGGTGATGTGATGAGATGCATTTGCTGTGCCCTGGAGCTTCTCGTTTGATCTTCTTATGTTGTCTCACCTTCTCGCAGGACTCACCTGAGCGCCTCAGCCACCAGCAGCTGGAGGGGAGGAGAACAATCCTCTTCTCCTCTGTGTTTTCCTCCTTTCCAGCGTATCCAGGTGTCCGTGGCTGTGAACTCTCTACCAGCATTACTCCTGAAGTCTGAAAACATGGGTAAATTCTGCTATGGCTTGGGGAGATGTTGGAGCGTGGAGGTTTTGGTAACCCTGTAAAGACAACCTTGGCAGGAGGGGCTGCCTCCCCTGGGACCTCGCTGACACCAGACCTCCACTCGTGGTCCCTGCAGAAGGTGAGCTCAGCACCTGAGAGCAGGAAAATAAGAGTCCTGTGATCATCTGTCCCTCCAGAAAACTGGGGATCCTCGCCAAGAGCCCTGATGGATGGCTGAATAACCCCTGCCTGCCTCTTGTGCCACCCCAGCACAAAGGACATTCCCCTTCGGCATCAAGGAGGGGGTGGCTGTCACAGAGCAGCCTGTGTTCATCCCTGTGGGTCAAAGCCAGCGTGTGTCAAAGCCACATGAAATCTTGCTATTGAAAGAGGCCACCCCTCCTCCTCCAGCCTGTGTGAAACACACTGCAGTGCAGGAAGAGATCTTAAAGTGTCCCAGTGTGGTCATTCAGGGGCACAGCAAACCCCTCGTGCTGCTGAATCCAGCATTTAGCAGGGACTGATAGGAGAGTCCTGTCAGTGAAAGGCTGCCCTGACTGATGTCCTGCTTCCCTCTGGGACAGTTCTGTACATCAGGACATCAGAGGAAGCAGCAGCAAAGGAATAGGATGATGATGGAGCAGCTTTTCCTCCTGGATCGCACCAGCCCTGAGAGAGTGTCTGGGGAGGGAAGAAGGCACAGAGCTGCGCATGCCTCCTAACGAGGAGCCTTCGTTATCGGAGCCCGGATTGATTTGGCGTTTGTTGGTGCAACACATCGGCAAATGCGAGATTTCCGAGGGAAATATTTGCCAGCACGGTTAAGCTCCATTAAGGGAATGTTTTGAGAGCCTGTTGTGTGCAGAGATGGTAAACAAGGCCAGCCCCCCCCGCTGCCTGCAAAGCCTCGCTGCCGGTTAATTGCTGGGTATAGAACTGTCAGCTTGAGACCATAGTTACAAGATTTGACAACTGAAAGAAACTTAAAGATATAATTAACCTTCTTGGTGGCCCAGATTTTGCTGGAACAGGTGAGCACTGCGGCTGCTCGTGCCTGGCGGGGAGCCCACAGCACCCAGCAGCATCCAGCCCTTGCCTGCAGGACAGGCACCTCCTCGCCCAGCTGGAGCCTCCAGAACCCTGCGATTTGCAGGGAAAAAGGCTTTTCTGGATAGCTGTTGGTGTTGCACTCGAATAAGGAGTTGGTCCTGGTCACCCCAGGGAGGGTTTCCACTTCTGGCTCCAGTTCACAACCACTCGAGCATCCCTGGCTGCAGTGCTCCCCTGCACACATCCCTGTGGATGCAGGACTGGTGCTGTGGGAGCAGCTCTGCTCCTGAGTCAAGGGGATCCCCAGCACCCCCAGGCCTGCAGGGCTTTATCCAGGGGTCATGGACGGGGTGATTAATGCAACTTGAATGCCTCCAAAAGCCCTTTACCCATTTGTTTCTGACAGCATTCACAGCTGCATCTGCCACCAGGAGTGAGCCACTCGACCCAGTCATCCTACTCAGAGCAAGGAAAGCCTCTGGTGCTCACCAAACACCAGCCCTCGTCAGCCTCCAGTCATCTTCCACCATGTGTCAGCCTCTCCACTGGATTTAGGCATCCAATCTCTCCCTGCCCTGCAGGAATTTGCTCTCTGGCATCCCCTGTTAAATCAGGTCTTCCCTGCAGTACTGCCCTGGCTGGGGATGGAGCCCAGCAGGGGAGGGGGACTGCCCAAGTCATTTCACAAAACAAACCCTTCCTCTCATGTAAAAGCTGCCCAGATGAGTGGCAAACAGATATCAGGAATCCATCACCAGCACTCCTTCTCTCCACCCTACCTGTGGTGCTCACACATCAGGCCTCAGTTTCCCTCCTTAGCGTTTGCCCAGTGCTTCCCGAGCAAGTGGGAGAGCGGCGGGCACGGGCAGTGCTCCCGTTGCTCATCTGATTATTTATTTAGAGCATGATGACTGGATTGAGCCGGGCTGGATGCAGCCACCCCATTTCCTGGCTTTGCTTATGGACGTGGAGTCGTGTCTCTCTGGAGCAGACAAAGGCTTGGCTGTTGTGCAGGAGGGAGAGCCTCTGTTATCCCTCTGCAAACGTCTGCCTGCAAATCCAGTGAAGAACTGTTGGAAAATTGTAGATCATAGAAAACAGGACTGCAAGAGCCCCCAGGGGATCAATTGGTTTATTCCTCTCCTTCCCTGGGGAAATCGCTCCTACTGGAGAGAAGCTGTGCTAAAATATCCGAAAAATCTCAGCCATGCTCTCTGTGTTTACCAGGAAGGTTTTCCTGATGTGTCACACTGTGAGGGTGTGCTGCTGGGGGATGAGCTTTTGTTCTGCTGTGCTGGACAAGAGAACGATGGTGGAAGTGCCCCAAAATGGACACTGCTGCTGGCACAAGACCCTGCTCCCTCTGCCCGGAGGCCCTGGGCACTGGGCAGGACTGGGCATCCCACTGGGGAGCCCAGCAAGCACAGGGTGTCTTGATCCCCCCCTTCCCAGGCAATTTATTCTATGGAATGTTCACTGTAAGTTTTCTGTGGAGACACCCATGGTCTCCAAGTGATTTCTTCCCTCTTCTCCTATTCCTCTGCTCAGAGGGTTATTTGTCTTTTCAGTTTTTATACTCTAATCCCACAGTCTGGGAATGGGGTGCTTGTGACACCCAGGGAGCCAGTGCTGGATCCGAGCCCCAGGATTGAGGATGCTGGTGGTGTGCATCCTCTGCATCCCCTCCTTGAGCATTTTTTGGTAATTTAACAGGGACTGGCCCTTGGCAAGAAAAGGGCAGTTCATGGGCTGGGGCAGGGGCAGGTTTGCTGCTCCTCAGGGTGGTTTTCTTGGGGGTTGGTGTGTAAGGCCAGGAGACCACCAGCCACTTTTGCCATCGAGCCAGGCATGGCTCCCCAGGAGCTTGGCACCGATGGGTCGGTGGGTGTGGTTTTGTGCTGGGAAGGATGGAGCTCGCCAGGTCCCCACTGGAGACCCTGGCCACAGTGACACTGATCCTGCCATGAGGGTGTCCCTGCCTTGGGGATCCAGGTCCCCGCTGGAGACCCTGGCCACAGTGACACTGATCCTGCCATGAGGGTGTCCCTGCCTTGGGGATCCAGGTACCTGCTGGAGGCCCTGGCCACAGTGGCACAGCTGAGGAGGCAGCAGTCAGGCAGCCCAGCCATCTGGGAAAACATAATGGATCAAGCATATGGACAATTAAAAATGCAATGACGGCATTTACCGGGAGCTGTTTTCCAAGCTTATTTTAAGCCCTGTTTCCTGATCATCACAGCCCCGGGGACAGCGAGGGCCCTGCTCGTGGGGATTTTGGTGTGTGGAGGCTCAGTGCTCCGTGATGGGTGGGAGAGTTCACAGCTGGATTTTGAGCTTACAGTCATGTCTGTGTGGCAGCTTTGGGGGGTACAGATTTGATCCTGCCTTCTCCCTCTGGCTGGCTCTGCATGTTGCAGCCCTCCTCCTCCTCTCCCCTCTGTCTGGGACAGGAGTGCAGTCTTTGCAATGTGAACATTCCAGCTTAGGCAAAATATTGGCCACAGCAGAAATTATTTAGGCTTTTTTGTTTTCCTTGCCATTGGGGCTGGCTGTGCTAGAGGAGCAGTGTTTGTCCATTATAGGAGCACCCTTTATAGTGAAATGACTGCTTGCTAGATAATAATATATAATTAGCAAGGATCATTCCATAATCTAGTTTAATTGACAGAGACCATGGATGTTGTTCAGGGGACTGTCAGCACAAGAATTGGAGCATCATTAATTGCAGTGTAACTCTGGCATGGGCTTCCTTTTTTTTTTTTTTTGCTTCCAGGGACATGTCAGAGCTCCTTTGTGCCTCAGTTTCCCCTCTGTAAGGTGCCAGTTCACCCACCTGAATGTTGCTATGCCCTGCATGGAGTTGTGGGTTTTTTGCTGGTTGTGGTCAACTGGGCTGGAGAATTCCTTCATGTGTTTCCCTCCCTCTACCTCTTCTTTTCTGCTTCCCTCTGTCCCTCCACTGCTCCAGCCCCCAATATCTGCTCTGTAACATACCCTGGGAGGGAAGTTCCTGGAGCCTCCTTTGGGCTCCAAAGGACATCTGTGGCTGCTCCTTGCCTTAATGTCTCTTAATCCAGGGCCAGTTTAGCCAACCCTTCATATTACAGGGCTGCCAGGGAAGCAAATGAGATCTAAAAGTTTGGGTTCTTTGTGAAGAAAGCTTTGAAGAGCCTCCTGAAAGATGAAAACCGGTGAGCTGCTGCGCACTCTCTTTTCCAAAGGACAGGGAGGGTCTTGTCTACTCCCATCTTCTTTCACCCAAGTAATTTGCAGCAGGACAAAGCTCTCCTGAGCTGTGCCTGCTGATGGGGAACAGAGCAAGCTGTCACCTACTGCGTTCCCAAATCTGCTCTTCAGAAGGCAGGGTCAGAAGTCAGCTCTGGCAGGAGTGAATTCTCTCTTCCATCCCTCCTGAGCCCACCCCATATTCCCCAAGCATGGGGAGGGGGACCAGGAGGTGACACCTCCTGAAGGTGCTTCCCTCCTCTCCTTGCTGGGTGCAACAGCTGTCTAGAGGTCTGCCAGCTTTCTGTATGTACCCCTTTGCTGAAAGGAATCTGTGGGATAGGCTTAATCTGGAAGAAAAACGGGAAAAAGAAGAACTTTTCTCTAGATTGGGAGCCTCCCTCATTTAACGTCTCCCCTGTAAAAATCGAACCAGCAATTTCGAAGCCTCCATGCCAGAGAAACTGAGCACAAAGCCCCTCCATCCTCCTTGTTAATCCAGAAGGGTTTCCCCAGCATGAAGACTGGGCTGCATCACCCACGGGAGGGAAGGAAGAGCCAAGGAGCAGCAAACTGATTCAGCAGGTAACCCAAGGCATAAATAACAGTGTGCAGGTGAGGCTGTTCCACAGAGGGAATCTGGTTTTTACAGACTAATTAAAAACTTCATTAGTGCCAGGTATCAAGTATCCTGTTGTCAAATTCAGCATCACCCTTTGGGAAAATGAAGCCCTTTTTGGCCTATTCCTTTCCCATCTCTGTTTTTGTTTTCTTTCCCCACCTTCCTTTCTGTTTTTGTCCTTGAAGCATTCCCTCGTTCCCTGAATTCCTCCTGTGCTGTGGGTCTTGAGTCCAACTCTCTGGACTCTTTTCCAGTTCCTCCAGTCATTTTCTGCAAAGCTGAGTCTGTGAATCCTCAACCCAAATGTTACTGCCAGCTTTAACAGCAAGATAAAAGAACTGGACCCAGAGCTTTACACATGGGTTCCTTTGAAACAAGTTGGGCAAAAACATCAACCATTAAATAAAGGAAATTTATAGGAGAGTTTTCCGCTTGTGTGCAGCAACTCTGCATCCCTGAAGTTACTTTCTAAATGAAAAATATTTGGCACAGCCAGACTGTATCTGACCTGCGTGGGAAACTTTCTTGGCCTGGCTTTCATTAGACCAGAAGTTCCTCGTTTTCAGGAATTTTGCTTCTCATGTGTTACCCAAACAGAGAAAACACAGCCCAGCACCAGGAACAGGGAGATGAAAATAAATACTGCAGGTCTTGGCGTTGCAGCTCTGATGCAAAAGCTGTGTCATTCATTGATCCTGAACCCCTCCTGACAGTCCAGGATACACTAATTCAATTACATCTGTGCAGTTTGAAGCTATTTAAGTGGGAAATTGAGCTGATTGCTTGTAAGAAATTGAGGGTTTCCCCATTTCTTGCTATAGCCTGGTCAACAAGTGTTACGTCTTATTGAATATTACCCACACCATCACCACCCACGCATCTGACAGTTTCTGCCTCCAACACACCTGACCTTAACTTCCTACAAATGAAACCTCTGTGTTCAGCTACTCGAGGACATCTTCTATGTGTACAGGCAAAACTGGTCTTGCACTGGCCCCAGCAAACAAAATAGTGTAGATATTTTTAAGAGAACCCACAATTATCTAATGAAATTTCAACACTTCAGGTAAGTTTTGGGTGTTTCTGCTAAGGGTCTACAGAGGAAGAAAGAATCTAGCAGGTCCAGGTAATGACAGTCAGTCATTTTTTAGGTGAAGATATGAACACCATGCCTGGAACAGTCTTAATAATAGCTTAAGGAGAACAAGACAATTTGTGGCACGAAAGAAATCAGAACAAGTATAGTGGCAAGATTTCCAGTTTTCAATAACTAGCAAGAATTTAAACAATAGTTTGTTGATTAGATTTGTTCATGCAATCATTCTGAACCATGTTCCCTTTAAAGGAAAAAAATACTTTAAAAGCAGTATTTAGTTTTATTTAGAAAATTCATTACAAGTTTTTTTTTCACATTACAGTAAGAACAAGCACCATGTTTACATCATGAGTGAGGTTTGGAAGGCTGAGCAAGCTGCTCCTTGAACAGGAGAGGCATCAGATAGCACCTATACCCTGGGGCTTTAGAAAATGCCCCAAATCACAGGATGACTGAGATGATGGAAGTTACTGAAATCCATTTTGCATCCAGTTCTGGAATGTAGCGAAGGGAAAGCACCTTGGCAAAACAGCTCTTGCCACAGGCAGGGCCCAGCTGCAGCAGATGTGGTTGATTTAGGGCTAACTAGAGTTTGCAATTATCCACTAGGAATCCCCTCCCATGGACCAACTACCCTGAATTCCCAGTATTTCCAACCAGCACAGCACAGAGCTGCTCCTTTAAAAGGGTTATTCAGCTGATTACACCTGAAGATCCACATCAGGGATGGAGCTAAACTGAGCTATGACAAACGGGCAGAAGAGAGAAACAGGTGAGTCAGCAAGGATGGAAAATATACAGCAGAGTAGAAGAAACTTTCCTTGCAACAAGCCCACGTGGATTTTTACCAAGTCAGATTTACAGCACCCATTCCATCGTTAGTTCTTCCCTCCAGCAGCCCTGCTCATGGAGTGGTGCCAGGGGAGTCACACACAGTCAGCCCTCCTGCACTCCCCTCACCACAGGAAGGGCTCCCAGTTCCACGGAAATGCAGGCACAGGAAGTTCTCCCTCGGGATCAAGCACAACACCTCACTTTTTATGGCTCCGTACAAAGGCAGGGACAGTGAGTGTGCCAGCCTTGACTCCTGCTCGGGTCTCAGGTTTGTGCTTTAATGAGAAGACAAGGGCTCGCACGGCCCTGCGATACGGAGCGCTAATGAGGCGCGAACAGAGATGAAAAGCTTCGCGCTCAATATTTTCAGCCAGTGGGTGATCAATCTGAAAACAGCAAAGTATAAAATTAGATCTTTACATTTAATAAGGAGGCCAGCTGATTGAAATTGGAGTTTGGTGCTTTTCAGTGTTTCTTCATTAATCAGCTTAGATTCAAGGAAATCTGCTTCCCATCACAAGTGTAACAGGAAGAGCAATTTAATTCCACCCTAGCAATTAAGGGACAAGGCAACGTGGTCAGTGGCAGGGAACATATCCCCACCTCCAGCTGGGTGGCAGTACTTTGCCATCACAACAGGAAACTAATCTGTGACAAGCTCTGGGTATCAAGCTCAACTGCAATTATAAGGTATGCTGTAGTGTCTCCATAAAGCTCACTTTTGATCTTGCTGGTATAAGGTACCTTGGATACTATTTTAAACTTGATTCCAACAGCAACTCTAAGACATGCCAAACACTTGGCAACTCTGCCTGGTGCTATAAAGGGAAATGTGGGCTCTCTGTGTGTAGAAGGAGGTGTAATTAAGAACGCAGAAAGGGATTTGCTAAATGTTAATTATGTAGTTATTGATTCAACATGTGCCAAAACCTGTAATTCAGCACAGTTTAGGAAAAAAACCCCATCCTTCAAGAAATGGTTTTAATTTCACTTCTGCCTTTTGTGATGGGGAATCTCCCATGCTTTGCATGCAGGAGATTCCAGTCAGCCAAGTAGTATTCCTGCAAGTCCTTCACCACACAGGTTTTGCTACCCATCACTAAAAAGCCCCTTGGATGCACTCAGGCCCACCTTCCCTTCTCCCTTTTGTCAGCCTCTCAGGTGTTGGTGCAGCAGCTGTGGCTCCCCTGCCTTTACAAGCAGATCAACTGCTGTGACCTCTGCTTGCACATGTGGTGGCTGCAGGTGTTTTCAGGTGAGTCCTGTTCAGAGGCAATTCTGCTTTGCCCAATTCTACTCGTTTTAGGGTGGTACCAGAGTCTTTATGTCCCAAAGATACAGACTTTTCTACCAGTCTAATCACCATGCATAGCTGTGCTTTCCAAGATCTAAGCTTGACCCAACAAAGGCGAGTTCCCACCTTTCTGAGGCATTCCTACAGCAAACCATCCTTCTGTGCTGCCCCAGATAAGATGGACTGGAAGCTGGAGAGGTTATTCTCACAGCTAGCAAACACAAAGCTTTGAAATTCTTGAATGCTTAACACTTGGCTTGTCATTTAGAGGATAATTAATGAATAAATTGAAAAGGATAATTATTATGGCATTTCATAGACCACGCAAACTAGTTATTAAGCCTTACAGCAAAACCCTCTTCATTTGTTAAACGTACCTGAGGGATCTGGTATTTATCACCACTTTATATACTGTCAACCTTGCCTCTCTGTTTTTGCTGTAGATTTAAATTTACAAATACTTAATTAGGAAACACCTAAAAAGTCCCACTCTTGCTTTCACAGCTGTTTAATAGGAAAAACTTCATGTTCTATTAATTTCCTTCTTCTCTTGTACAGCCCGACTGCAGTGGCCACACAAGTAATCTGCTGACAGGTTATGGAAATGACAGCAAATACACCTCGTTTACAATTAGCAGGTTCACTTGGTTAACAACCAAAAAACATTATCTACCTTGCAAATGAAGTTACTTATAAATAGGGATGTGCTGCGAATCCCTAAAAATAGGAACAGATCACCTGGTCTTGTCCCCACTCTGCAGGCAGGACCAGCTTGGCAGTAGCTCTGGCTGGAAAAGGTTTAACTTGTTCCCACAAGAAGGAATTTTTTGAGCCACAGGTAAGTTGCTCTGAACTGTACCTCTAATTCCAGGGCTTCACAGAGCAGCTTCCGAGCGTTCTTCCTGAAAGCCTCGGTCTTGGGGTCGCTCCTGACCTCAATGGAGGGCCTGTTGGAGTGGTCCCTGATGAAGGTTTGCCACTCCCTGAAAATGTCCTTGGCGAGGCCGGACACGTCCGGGTCCGGGTGTTTGCGCATCTTGTTCACGGTGTGACCTGGAAAACAGCAACAGCTCCTTTGGGGCTGGCAGGTGGGAACAAGCACAACTGACACCAGCCAAAACTATCCATGCTAAAGCAGCCGCACACGTTTTTAACTCAGTGTCAGCAAAACAATCAAAGCAGTTACACCAGCATAAATACAAAATGACTAGGAGCTAAGCATGGAGCCTGAGAAATTAGCAAGGAATTGGGAAAATCATCTTCCCAAGTCACCAAGATGTGGAGCGACATTTATTTAACACAGGGCTACACTAATGTTTTTTACACAGATCCTGCATCTGTGAAGGCTTTTAAGGCTTGGCCTACAAAAAAATGCTGTTTTTTTAACTGGAAACCCCTTTAAGGAAGCAGATATTGCTGGTGATGGCTGTAGCACTTTAACTGGTGAAAACCACGGTGACTCCAAGCAGAATCTTTCCCATCGAGAGAGCCTGGCAGTGCCGAAGATGCTTTCCCCTGTGAGGAGACAAAAGGGACCTTCCTGCTTCCAGAGGGGTGTTTTTCCCTGGCCAGGAGCGCTGTCGGCCAGGAGATGTCACTGTTAGGCTTCAGTGCCTCTTCCAGCCCGGCGCTATTCAGGCAGACATTGGGAAAAATCCCGGGAAAAGCCTGAATAAGCTGAAGATGGCAAACGAAACGACAGATCAGAAGGATGGGGAAAGGGGCGGATCGCATCTCCTTTTCCAGGGCTCTGTGAATAGGGATCCGGCTGCTCTGGTGGCAAACAAAGGCCGGGATGCTCTCCCTGTTCAGGAAAGGCAGGGGACCATGTGGTCACACGTTATCCCTCCCTCAAGTCCTATGGAAAAGAGGCAGGCACCGGGCTGTGCCATTTGCATGGAGCTGCCCATCTGCTGGGGATTCCTCAGGGTGAGGATGCAGGAAGCAGTTCCGGGCCAGTCTGAGGAGATTTTCTCACACCTTCAGAGGATTCAGCCTAATCAGATAAATGAGCACTGACAGACAGCAGAAGGAATAAAACACACAGGTACCAAGGAAAGCTCTTCAGAAATCTGACCACAAAAGGGGTGCTGCAGTATTTCCTGAGAGGAATCAGAGGACAGCTGACTTTTTCAGTACAAGCTGTGAAAACTGCAGACTTGATATCAACAATATTTCATTGACAGCAATTTCCTCATTTCTTAAAAAGCTTCCAAACTCATCTCTTGTGTACTGACAAGCCAAGCAAACACACGACAGCCTAATATTCACAGTTTAGATAGAACAGATGTACCTATTTTAGTGGAAAGTAACACTTCTTTGGAAGGTATTTTCTTCTTCAGCTCCTCCAAAGCTTCCATCAGGTTCTCTTTTGGTTGCCCAGGAAGCTCAAGTATAGACTTCCATCGTTTTATGTCTTCCACAACCACAACTCTCTGGGAAAGAGAAAAGCCATTAGAAAAGTGGAATATTGTTATGATAAATAAGGACACTGCCTTCATCTCAGCTAATGGGGCTGTTATCAATGCATGAATTATTGATCATGGCATGAACCAGAGCACAGAATGTATGATGGGTACTTGCTTGGAATTAGAAAACTCCTGCAAATCAAGACTGAAGTAGCCAGAAAGCAAAGTGAGAGGCTTCACCCTGGTCTGCCAAACTCTGGGCACGTAACAGCAAACGTCTCCTAGAAGTGTTCTGAATTTAAGGAATCCGATGTATAAATGTCTCTATATAGGAAAAGGGATTAAGAGGGAGGTGACTGATTATCCTTAAAATCCCACTCAGATTGACTGCAAAAGTAAAACAATGCCAGCAAGGTGAGAAACAAAGCATTAGGGAGCACGAACGCAGACCTGAGTACACTGCACAGCTGCAGTGTTTTTCACTGGTTTTGCCACAGACCCTGACGGAACAGACTGCAAACAGCACTCGTATTTTGGATGTGAGGCATCTTATTCAGCTGTGATCACACAACTGCAGTGCTTTATGCACCATTCTTTTGATTTCTGCCACACACTGATGAACGTTTCGGTGCAGCAAATGTTTTGCTGTTGTGTTTCTACAAGCAGGTGACCAAGAGGGGTTCAGCCCTCGTACAGGTCTCATGCAAGACGTCCATGAAATGCACTGAAGGGTTTCCTTTGCTGGGGAGGGAAGAGAGCCAGCTGCAAATACTGACGCTGGCGGTGTCACCGGGCTGTCCTCGCATCGTGTGCCCAGCCTGACCCTGCACCACGCCCGTGGAACCCCCTCCGAGGCAGCAGAGCCCTCTGCTCCTGTATAACCGCTTCCCTGCGAGGATCCCACCTCAGTGCTGCGGAGCTTTCGCTGCAGAGCCGGTGTGCACACACCACCCCTCCCCCGCCGCCCCGCCCGTGCCGCACCCGGTGCCGCGGGCTGACGACCCTCCTGGGGCCCGGGAGGCCGAGCCGTGGCCCCGCTCCCTCCCGCCGGTGACCTGCCTTGAGGGACTCGAGGGTGACCTGCCGGCAGGCGCGGGGCGCGGCCGCGGCCCGGCGGGGGCTCTGCGGGTCGCGGGCGCGGCGCACCACGAACCGATCCATGCTCGCCCCGCCGCCCTCCCTCACGGAAGCCGCCGCCCCGCCATTTCCGCCCGGTAGTTCCCACCAGGGGCGAGGCCCTACGGGACGGCCGGGGCTACCCTGCTGTGCGGACTACACTTCCCAGCAGGCCCCGCGCGGGCGGCGGTGCCGCCGCCTCGCCCTTCCCGCACGGTAGTTCCCGCCGGGGGCGAGGCTCTATGCACTGGGCGGGCACGCCCCGCGGCGCAGACTACACCTCCCAGCAGGCCCCGCGCGGGGGGCGGGCGCTCTCGCGAGAGGCTGCCGGCGGCCGGGGCCGGGGCGGAGGGACGAAGATGGCGGCGCGGCGGTGCGGCCTCGCCGTCCTCCTCCTGCTCCTGCCGCTCTTCCTGCTGATCCAGACGGGAGCCGCCGCGGAGCCGCTGCCCGCCGCCTCCTCCGAGGCCTTCGACTCCGTGCTGGGCAACACGGCGTCGTGTCACCGCGCCTGCCAGCTGACCTACCCGCTGCACACCTACCCCAAGGTACGGGCGGGCCCTTCCCCGCTCCCGCGCCGCTTCCCTCCGCCTCCCCCGCGGCCGCCACGGCCCTTCCTTTGCCCCTCTTCCCCTGCAGCTCCGTCTCTTCTCTAAAGACAGATACTTCGTTATGGAAATAGATGGGCAGGCTGCCGCTTGCCAGTGAAGCGCTGTTGTCAAAGTACGACTTTGTCAGTGCTGGGGTTTTTGTGGGTTTTGGGCGTTTTGCTGCTCTTTTTTTTCCCTTCCTGTTCCTAAAAAGGCAGCTGTAATTTGGTTTGGGCTGCTCCATATTTTAGACACTAAACCAGTGCTGTGTTCGTGGCAGGGCAGAGATCCTGAGTCAGGGCGCCAGTGCGGCACTTGTATGTTGAAGGATGAAGCATAAATGATGATAAAGAAGTAGCTCGTCAGAGCCTTCATGGGAATTTTTTATCTCATGATAAAATACTGAAAAAGTGCCTGATAGGAATTTAATTTCATACCCCTGAGTTTTACTGTTGGTTCATGCTTCGCACGGCCTTTAACTACGGGCTTAAATTTGGAAAATCCGGGATCAAAAATCTCATTTTTCCTTGTTCTTTGTTGGCAATAAACTTCATTATCAGCTGCAGCTGTGTAGCAGGTGGGACTCTTACCTCAGATTTGGGATTTCACAGGAAGGCAGCAGGCAAGTGGAGCAGTGCCAGGATCAGGTAACAGGGCTTTGTCTGCGTCCCCGTGGAATTCAGTTGGATTTTGAGGCTGATACTGGTGTCCCCGTGGAAAGAAGGAACAGGGAGTTGTGTGGAATACAAGTAAATTTACACGTGTACTTATGGCTTGTTTTGGTGCATTGCTCTTGTGTCTCTTGCAGGACCTTTGAAGTTCAAGGAGGGCTGATATTTCTGTGATTTTTATTGCACTTTTTGAATTTTGCTACTTTACTTTTTGAATATGAATTTTGTTAAATGTTGTTGGAGCTGTTCACTAGTACAGTTACATCTTTCTTTACATTTAGTGTTTGTTCTGTTTGTCACAAAACTGCTGGTGGAATTGAAGGAAATTGGTTTTGTTGTGATTGGAAAATAAGACGAATTTCATTGAGACTGTCATGGAAATTTATCTGTAAAGCTGATTTATCTGAATATCAAATTATAAAAGATGTTTTCTGCAACAGCACCACCCACCTTGTCAGTGTTAGACTTGAATTTTAATTTATATTCACAATTTTCTACTCTTGTGCCTTTAAAGCACATGATCTCATGGTCTCAGTTACGATGGCCAGGTCATTTCCAACAGGTTGTACAAGAGGTGTGGTGAGTTTGGCTGTTGTTAAATTAATTCAGAGCCTGTTTTGCACCTGTGCAGTTGAAGTAGCTGCTGGTTTTGAAGTTCTGATTCATGGGTCAGTGGCAGGGTGTGGTCAGAGGTGGGACACTCCTGTGACAGAGGCTTTAGTTCACATCCATCCCCTTGGTGCTGTGGACAGAAGAAATACTAGGTGTAGGATTTCTATATTTGCTTAATTTTAATGGTTGGCAGTGAGGAAGCACTTTTGCCCTTCAGTTCAATATAATAAATAAACATTTGTGTTTGTGGAGCTGGTGTGGCTGTAGGCAGATAACCAGGATGCTGTGTAGGACATTGAAGATAATCTCTTTTTCTGATAGTTCTGTTGTAGTTCTGATTAGAGTCATTAGTCTGATTAGATACATTGTCTTACACTGTCACAATTAGAAGTTTTCTGTCCTTTCCTGCTGGGTTTTACCATTTCAGTTCTAAGAATGGAGATTTTCTACTCTTTATAGGGTTAAACATCAATAAATCTTTTACAGCACCGTCTCTTAATTTTGAACACAACACGTTTCAAGAAATTCATTTTGCTTGTGAGTTGTGGGTCTGGAATTACAAAATAGCATTTGCTGTTCCAGGTTTGCCCACTGCAGGAGGAAAAGCTCTGACTGAAATAAATCCAGAGGCTGTTAGTGCTGCTTGACTTGAGTTTATTTCAGGTCGTCCCGTGTCACATTGAGCTGGGTTGTAGGTCCGCTGGAGGGAAGGAGCACAAAACCACCCAACCAAACAACAAGAAAATGTTTGTTTTCTGACAATTTATTGTGGACTGGAGGGATGCAAGCCTTTCCTTGTGCCTCCCCAGGAAGAGGAGCTGTTCGCCTGCCAGCGGGGCTGCCGACTCTTCTCCATCTGTCAGTTTGTGGACGATGGCGCCGATTTGAATCGGACCAAGCAGGAATGCGACTCCGGTGAGCCCTCAGAGCCCCTTCAGCATCCCAGCACCTGAACACAACACAGGGGAGAGCTGCAACGGCTCAAAGGGTGGTGTTAAATTGGTGGCGTTCCTTCAGTTGCTTTGGGTTTGTTTAACAGCTTCTTAAAGTCATCAGAGAGAATATTAAAAAAAAAAATCATAGGGGAAGGTTGTTCTCTGAGTTTCTCCTTAGTGTTGCTGATTTCCTATCTCAAGTATCATCAGTCTCTGTAAATGAATTAGAAATACTTCATTTTACTATAAACAGTTTGTCATAGAAAACACAAAATGCCTGGGGGGAAATCCAGGCAAATGAACATTTGTCTTTTAATAATTCCCTGTGGCAATCAGTCCCATTTGCCATTCCTCACAAATCTGTGTATAGAAGTGAATTGTTAAGTGGAGCAAGAGCATAGATCTTAATATGCCTTGTTATTTGTGGTTTAGGCTACATCCTAAGGTTTCCCTGCAGCTAAACCCTTGGGATTGAAGTATATGTTTTGTTTGGAATAGGCCTTTAAGTACTGGTAACTAATTCTCTTAGGCTATCTGTGTTAGAGCAAAGATTTCACAGTGAAGATGACATATAGAATCATTTAAGTTGGCAAAGACTTTTAAGATCATCATTCCCCCAGCACTGCCAAGCCCACCACTAAACCATGTCCCCAAGTGCCATACCTTTAAATCCCTCCAGGGATGGTGTGTGATACAGGCCAATTAACAGTGGTTTTGGAATTGTATAAAAGTTTCTTTCAATAATATTGAGGAAGCTAATTCACAATTTTATTCAGAAACAAAAGGTAGGAACTCTTCACCTTTACTGCCAATAAAATTAAGTACCAGGCCAGCACTCAAGGAAGGGATTTATCCTCTCAGTAGCTCGTGAAAGCAGGAGAGCTTATGACCAGCTCAGGTAGGGAAGCAGAAGCCTGACACGGAAAGATGCTAATGTGTTACAAAACTGCACTAAATACTGCAGAAATGGGCTAATGCTGCAGTCTGTCACACTGTGTGTAGCTGTGATACAGCCTGTCACTGTAGCTGTCAAACCACACACGAAAGAGTGCCATAAAGCAGGGTAATGTAGCAATAGAGCACATGTAGAGTAATGGAACAGTTGCTTATTTCTGGTTTAACTCTCCTTTCTGGGGCTGTTGTCTTTGCTGGCTTGTGCTCTGTAATCTGCTGGTGGTGCCCTGAGTGTTCTGTGCTTGGCAGATCCATCTTGGCTGCTCTGCTCAGTTCTGTCTCTGGTGCTCCCTGCAAACACTGCCTCCGTGGCAGTTGTAGCGTGGAATGGCTGCTCAGGTGCCATGAGCTGAACACTCAGATGTTTCACTGCTGCTGCCAGGCTTCCTGCCAGCTTCTTAGTCTTTATGATGGTCCATTTGTTTCTCTGGAAAATTGGGAGAGCACCTCTGTGTTGCTTCTTGGTTTGATTCTTTAGTACAGGTACTACTGCAACACTGTCCACCTAAGCTTTAGAACTGTGCAGGAGAGCTGTGCCTGTATATCATTTGCCTGGTTTGTCCATGAGCAGAATAAACGAAATTATTCTCTCCAAATATTTTAGATTTCTTGGTCTTTATGATCTCTAGTGAGCAATTAGTAGAAGCTCTTTGTAAACAAAGAGTTAGCTTCATTTTTCATAAGAAATTATGAATATGGAATAGTACTTTCAGTGCAGTTTCTGTATTAGCAGGAAACCCTCCTTTGATTTTCCTATGGTCCATGGCTTCTGCTGTTACCTCAAAGGGATTTAATGGATTGATGGTCCCTCTGTTCTCTTTAGGATTCCATCTCTGTTCTCTAATGTTTTATGTTATATGTAGAGGAAAGCTATAGTGGTAATGGGAGGATCAATGAGGGCTTGGATCCCTGAGCTCAGCCAGGGGAACGTTGGTAATCATTTGCTCTGATTGCAGCCACATTTCAGCTCCCTACCCTGTTGAAGCTCTGATTCTGTCATTAGACCTCAGAGCAAATGCTTCCCTGGGATTGCCATATCTTCTTCTGCAAATGGGATTGTCAACTGCTGCTTTGTTTCTGATCCAACTTATACTGGGAATGTTTTCTTAACTAAAATGCAGAATTTATCATCTCATTTGGGGAACTTCTCCCTTGCAGCCTGTACTGAAGCATACTCCCAATCTGATGAACAATATGCTTGCCATCTTGGATGCCAGAACCAGTTGCCATTTGCTGAGTTAAGGCAAGAGCAAGTAAGTAGGTGACATGTTTTTCAAATACCACCTACTTGTTTCTGTTCAACATGTGTCTTCTCTTTTTTAAATTTCTTCAAATGGAAAATAAATCTTCCTGAGGACTGAAGTCTAGACATGGGGCAAGGGGTGAGCAAGAACACAACTTCTGTCCTTTTCATGTAAAAACAAATGGAAAAAAATGTTAATGTTGTGCTTGCAGTTAATGTCCCTGATGCCAAGAATTCATCTCCTCTTTCCTCTGACACTGGTGAGATCATTCTGGAGTGACATGATGGACTCAGCTCAGAGCTTCATAACATCCTCATGGACTTTCTACCTTCAAGCAGATGATGGCAAAATTGTCATATTCCAGGTGCTTCCTTTTTTCATTGAGATTAAGGTGTCCTGGCTGCTGACTTCAACTCTGCTCCTTCCAGCCAAAGACTGTAGAGCACCATCAAAAGTGTTCAGTTTTTCCTAGTGTTTCACTGCCTTAAGGGCCATTTTAAAATTCAAACTTAAAAGAATGGAGCATGTCTTAAGGTTAATTTCTGTATTAGTTCTGAAAATGTAAATTATCAAAATCAGTGGAAGCTTTCTAGCACAATCCCCTAACTCCTTATTTTGTTTTAGTCAAAGCCAGAAGTGCAGTATGTTCCACAGCTTGATCAGGAAACTGGAGATACAAAAGGATCCTTGTCGCTGAGTAAAACAGCCTGTAAGTTGTTCCTTGTGCTTTGGAAGAGTAAAGGCAAATGTTCCCTGTCATGCAAATTTAAATAATGAAGTTACAGGTGGCATATGAAAGCAAATTTTTAGGAAGCTGCAATATAATTATTTACTGTGCAGAGTGCACTGTGTACACTTGGCAAAGCGTGGTAGAAACCAAGCTCTGCTGGAAATGGAAACCTGCAAGCTGGGGCTGTTTTAACAGCTTCCTTTTATGCTGTCTGTACAGACAAAGAGTGTGGGGTCTGGGTTTTCCTTCCCTCCCTCTCCTGACCCCAGTTTTGCTGTTGTGCCTCAGCAGATGGACGTCCAGGGAGCTCACAGACGTTCCGGGGACTCTTCGAGGAGCGAGCAAACGACAGCTTCTTCAAGTGTCTGTCCATGTACGTGTGTCCTGGGGTGTCTGTGCCCTCTGAGGAGGATAAAGGCCTGTCCTCTGTGTGTGCAGCCCTCTGGGGAGGTCTCAAGGTCTCCAAGCCTGTAGGCTCAGGATGCACAGCATCACAATTTTGTATCTGACCCTTAGTGCTGCTTTGCTGTGCTGGCCCCGTGTTTTCTGCAGGGTGTCCTGCCAACTTTGATTTTTCCTTTCCATTTCAAGTGAACAACATATTGATCATTTCCTTCACTGTTTTTTGAGTGTGTTCTGGGAACTGTTTAATCAATATTGTGTTTTGCCTGTTCATTAGCTCTGGATGTGTTTTAGGGCAAAGCACTTGTTTGGGATTGTGTTATGTAGCACACTGCTATGTCTTCTTTCCAGGCTGAAAATACCCAGTGTGTATTTATTAAAGCTTTTTTACTTTGCCCTTAAAAGTTTACACATGCAGGATCAGTGAGTTGCCCCCAAATGCATAATAGAAAAATCTGGTTTTAAATCTGTAAACAGGAGGATGCTTAGGGCCCAATAACAGAATCCAGCAAGTCTTTTGTGGTATCAAAGAGGCATTAGAGTACCCAGGAGTCTGCAGTGGGCTGTGTAGCTGGAAGAGCCAGACTAATGAATTGGCAGGAAAGGCAGTCAAAAACGAGCCAAACTTTTTAGAGGTACATTGTCTTGTATTCAGTCTATAAAATCTATCAACATTCTTCTCATTTCAGAAATTCCAGTTGGATTTTAACCACTACACTCGTCCTGTCAGTGCTGGTGCTGCTCTGGATTTGTTGTGCAACTGTAGCTACAGCTGTAGAGCAGTATGTTCCATCTGAGGTACTGCATTTCAGATCTACAGTATTTCGAATTTATTCATTATACTGCTTTTATGTTACAGCTGGCTAGAGACTAAGAAATATTTGGGGGAAATTCAGTTAGAGGGATTTTTTTATTTTGTGGCTGAGGATGGCAAACCAATTTTGTTTATTTAAATGATGATTTTATAGCTGAGCATTCTTGCTCATTCCTGTGGCTCACAGGAGCTCTGAGCCTTACTCAGACATGATGTCTTTTAGTTAGTGCTCTATTCTAAACAACCTTCAGATTGCTCTGAACAAATGGAGGCTGATTCTCATTTCTCTGGGAATGAAGCTGTTCTGAGGGTTGGGTGGTGTAGGGGGGACTCAGTATGGGTTTAATGCAGGAGGATCAATAATGAGAACAGTTTTAGTGAGGGCAGAGAGTCTGACTGAGGGGAACAGGCACTCTCCCAGTGCCCAGAGAGTTCTGGCTCACGGTGTTTGCACACCAAAGGAGCTGTTACACAAACTGTATCCGCCCTTGTTCTGGCAGATTCAATACATTTCCTCTGGATGCAAGTCCAGTCCTAGCTATGAATTTCAGATGTTACAGAAAGCCTTGTGTTGCAGGGCTGCAGCCATCAGAGCCTGGAATGCAGCTGCATACTGAAATTCATTTTATTCACAGTATTTTGTCTTAACTTGTTTCAATGTTTCAGAAGCTGAGCATCTACGGAGATTTGGAATACATGAATGAGCAAAAACTCAACAGATACCCACCCTCTGCACTTGTTGTGGTTAGATGCAAGACTGAGGAACATGAAGAAGCAGGACCTCTTCCTACAAAAGTCAATCTGGATCAATCTGCAATTTAAATCCGTTGGATCCAATAGACTAATTTTAACAGAGCTAGCAACTCCTGATTGATTGTGGTGGTTCTTCAGATGAGAAGCTTAGCAGCCAGTCTTTAAATGCAAATAAAGTTGCAGAATCAACAAATGTCACGGGATTTTGTTTTCAGCTAGTAGAGAAGATTCAGACATTCAGACATGAATTTATGTTTGTTTCCAGGCATAATCACTTTTCACTGGTGTTTGCTATGTGTCTTTTTGCTTACAAAAGTTGTAAGCATGCTTTCCATACTTCTGCCAGGACACTTTCAACCTTACTTGTATGTTCTAGGATATGTAATGTGTACAGTCAGAGTTAGCTTTGTAAAGGTATAAGACATTTTAAGTAGGCAGGATATGCCTTTCTAGTGTTGCACTTTCTGTTGTAGTTAAGAGAAAATATTATAAAATTATCTGCTGAATTTTTTTGTACTTGTTAATGTCCATGCACAAGCAACCCTGTCTCCAAAAATAGAAATATATTTTTTCTACAGTGTGGCAATATTCAAGGTGGAAAGCATTTGTGAGGTACTGTAAGCTAGAACTCAGCTTGTGAAAGATGGAAACTTTGTTAAAATTTACAGACATATCCCTTCATGTGCAGAACATAACACGGTCAGTTATTTTGTCAGATTTTAGCCTTTAAGTCTTAAATTGCTTGTAAAGTTAGCACTTGTGTTTTCTGAAAACTTCTACTTTCTGTTCTTGATTAACTATTCTGGTCTTGTAACTTCATTTACAGAAACAAGTTGATTCCTGAGAAATGAGAGCAGACAAATAAAATTGACTGTATAGAAAATGTTGACTATATAGCTTTTTGCTATGGTTAATTATTGACCACAACAGGCTCAGTGTGAAAGCCTGTCTGTAGCCTTCCTTTCGTGGGCAACGTGACCTGATTTTGCTGTGTGATTCACTAACACAGCAACAACAACTAACAATGTCCCTCATGTCTAACCTATTTTTTGTGGATCTTACTATGTGCTGGTTCCCACCGTGTTGGCAAGTTGGGGGTGTTGGTGATTTATTTTAGGCTGAGTGAATGCTGGCTAGAATGCATTGTCTCCAATTCACTGTCATCTTTTTGTTGATTATACAGAATTCCTTCAAAGGTTTAAAAAAAATGTTCTGAAGAACTGTGGAGATTCTGGGTGTCACAGTGATGTCTTCCCTTGCTTAAACCTGGTTCAGTGGCCGTTCCCAGCTTGTCTGTGAGCAGGTTCTGGTGTGACTGCAGCTGATGGAGCCTTGCAGGGCCCTCAGGCAGGACTCTGCAGACCCCAGCCCAGCAGCACTGCAGCAGCGTGGCTGTCAGGAGCTGTCAGACCATTAAGGATGTTTGTTTTGAGTAGGTTTCTCTCAGCCTGCAGGAACTGCAATCTGCAGTCTTAAGTCACCAGTACCTCTTCATGCTGAGCTCTTCAGTGGGACAGCCCAGAAATTTGGGTGCCGGCAGCCGTTGCCCTCTGTGGGGTGTCATTGCAGAGGCCTTGCTGTGAGAAGGGCAGGGCGCTGTTTGGGGACACGGCTCACTTGGCAGGGACAGCAGATCTGCTGTCAGTGATTCTGCAGCAGCCACCCAGCCCCGTTTGTGCTGGCGCAGGCAAAGCCCCGCTGGGGATGCCAGAGCTCAGATGTGTGTGCAGCCCTGCTCAGCACTTGCTCTGCCAGTGCTGGCTTCACTTCAGGGATTAGTGCCTGTCTTCTTAGCACTGTGGTGCTGGGGATTTCCAGAAGAGACTTCAGCAATCCCCGTTTTTCTAACTGAACAGCTCGTGGAAATGTTTGCAAGTCTGTTAAAATGTTTTTCTTTACCATTACACGTGGTTGCAGAGGGAGCAGCTCCGTGCAGACGTGGCTCTTCGCCTGTTCCAGCGTGGACAGTACAACCTCTGTTAGGCTGATGACTTGATTTCACAAAACTTTCTCTTCAAAACTCCATTGCTTACAGCCCTGGGCTCGAGTTAAGCAAACAACTTGTGCTTTCATTGGGTGTTTTGTCTTTTGTTTGCTGTTTAATGACATTTCAGCTGAGTGATCTGTGCAGTGCAGCCAGTGATTCAGCACTGTGCTCTTGGGTCACAGAGAGCTCTGTGCCTGTGGCACTCTGGCACTTGGCACTGCTCTATCCAGAGCCAGCCAGAGCCTGAGGAATTTGGTGAGTGTTGTACTTGTAATGTTCTCAAAAGATCTTCCCTCAGTAAAATCAGATACTAGCAAGCAATTGAACTGTTTCTCAAGATTTCTTATCTAAATGGACTCTTTAAGCTATCTTGGCATTTGACTTTGTAAAATGTCGTTTCCTATTCATTTTTTGTTAAATGTTTGACTTTTTGACATCTCCATTTTCAGAGGCTGCAATTTGGGTTTGATCTCGGCTCAAAACCACTGTTTAAATGAAGGGCCTTAAATTATTGAAATTGCAGGAGGGAAAGCATTTTATATTCTCTTTAGGCATGTGTTCAACTGAACCTGTGTCAGATTTAGAATGGAATCATCTGGACACAAATGAGGTGACCCTCATTAGTGTGTGCAATTCACTGCTGGCAGAAATAGCCAAGGTACATTTGGGGGAAATTGGGGGCTGTTTAGGTGCTAGAATTAACAATAACCTCCTATCATATTGCATACCTTAGTATTTGCTGCCTCTTCAGGGTTTCTGATCTTTGGCTTTTTTGGTTTTTTTTTTTTTTTAAACTTCAGAAAAGCTTGCTTATGTTTCTTACCTCACTGTCATGAACTCATTTTTCTGAACTCTAAGCAGTCTTTGATGTGGGGTAACTGCTCTAAAATCCAAGTGCCTGGTTTGCTACAGCTGAGCTTGATAATCCTGGAGCAGGCAACAGATGGTGGTGGTACATGTCAGGCTGTACATAGAATTTTTTAGCTTGGAAAAGACCTCCAAGAATGAGTCCAGCCATTCCCCCAGCACTGCCAATGCCACCAGTAACCCATGTCCCCAAGTGCCACATCCACGTGGCTTTAGGGGTAGTTACTCCACCTCTGCCCTGGGCAGCCTGATCCAATGCCTGACAACTCTTTCAGTAAAGAAATTTTTTTCTGCTGTCCAATCTAAACCTCCTCTGGTGCAACTTGAGGCTGTTTCCTCTTGTCCTGTGGCTTGGTAACTGGGAGAAGAGCCCAAGCCCTACCTGGCTCCAACCTCTTTTCAGGGAGTTGCAGAGTGAGAAGGTGCCCCTGAGCCTCCTTTTCTCCAGGCTAAAAACCCCCAGCTCCCTCTGTCATTACACTTGTTCCCTGACCCTTCCCCAGCTCTGTCGTCCTTCTCTGGATGTCTCAGTGGATATTTGTCTCCAAGAGTGGGTTTACTCCACATTCTAAACTCTTCATTGTGGATAGTTTTGCAGAGTATGCACAGCTGGCCTGCTTGACCTGGCTCTTACACAGGACTCTTAGCAAGCTCTTGCAAGAACAACATGGGCTCCTCAAAAACTTGATGCTGGTGCTTTTTCTCCCCACTACCCCCATGGAAAAGCTGCCTTCTCAGGAAATTTCATCCTTGAAGCTGTAAAACTCCCCTGTGCTGTGCCGAGACCTGCAGCCAGCTTAGAAAGCTGCAATGCATTTGTAGGTTTGTGTTTGCTGCAGGCTGAGCTGCTAAGACTTCCTGCAGGCCTGGAAATTCAAGCACAGAAGTAAAAGAGGACCCTGGAGGGTTTCCTGTGCCTATGCTCATTGCCCAAGCAAGGAAGCTGTTCCAGATGGTTGTATCCTGCACAGCTCTCCTGAGATCTCATCATCTGGCCCTGCCACAAGGGCAGTGTGACAGCTCTGTCTGGGGAAGAAGGTGTGGAGAAAGGAGACTTTGATGAAGATGAGCAGACTGTCTTCCCTCAAGCTTTTTTTGAGAAAGGGGGTTTTCTGTGACCTGCACAAGGGTTAATGCAGTCAGCACGAGCTAGAGGTGAGGTGAATGTTCTCTTCCTGTCAGCAGGGCTCTCAGCTCCCTAAATCTCTGTTTGCTCTGCGTTGTCTAATGCCCTGTTGCAAAACCTTGTTCGAGACAAGAAGAATGAGAGAGTTTGTGTTTGGCTTTCACTGAGGGCTGGAGCAGAGGCTCAGCACTGCCCTGCCGGTCCCCTCCTGTCTGTGCAGTGCTCTCCTGCCTCTGTTGGGTTTGTATCCTGGTAACATCGCTCCTGCTGAGGTGCAGAGACCTCCCTGCAGTCCCTGGAGCTCTGGGAAGCATGAACAAAACTCATCCCCAGGTACAGTCCTTCAGAAAAATCCTACACACACCTGTTCTCTGAAGTACTCGTGTTCGTGATAATGCTGTTTGCCTGACCTCTTTATCACTGCCATCTCTGAGATTTTGAGTTGTTTCTACTTAACTTGATACAAAAGAGGAGTGTTGATATAAAGCACTGGGCTTGGTTAGTGTTTGTTTTATAAATGGGTAATTAAGGTTTAAAAGGTGATGTGATTGATTGTTTTGGGAATTAAACCTAGGCCATGTTTCCACCGAGGCAATTTTTGCTTGTATGGAAGAATAAAGGAGTACTTGGTGTATTCCTGGGTAAAATGGTGTGAGAATTAGAAAGGCAAAATTTTCATGGCTGTTGGGACTCTGTAAACAACCTTTTATCTCTCTCCTTCTAGAGAAATGGTGATGTAGCTACTTTTGGTTCAACACAGTCCTCTGGAGAAAGAGGTAATGAATAAAATGCAGAGTTCTATTATTAAAGTATAAATCAATTGAAACTATTGATGTAATGTAAAATACAACCAGTATTTATGGTCTGTTTGGACTGATATTCCCTCTTTTCTGTGTAGTGAAATATCCAGACTATAAAATTAATAAACTTCAGCTGTTGTGTGTTGGGCTGGAGCTTGCAGTCAGCTGTGTAGTGGTATGATAGGTGATCCTTGTCTGTCACAGAAAGGCTCATAATGAGCTTGCTGTGGGCTTTCCATATGTTTTAATACCCAAACTTCTGCAAATTTTGCCCATACTCTGAAGGACAAGGTGAGATCAAACAGAATCAAATAGCAAGCCTGTAGATCAGGTTGCAACATTTCATCACTGCCATTATTTTATACTCAAGTCTGTTTGTAATTGTTGTGCTTTCTGGTCAGAGGTGTTTTGGAGACACAGATATGCTGTAATTCACCATTTCTCCTTTGAGCTGAAATGTTCTGTGTTTGGCTCCTGCTTGAGCGTGACAGAGGGGAGGTTGCTGGAATCAGGATCCTTTTGCTGTTGAGCAAAGGCTTTGCCTTCCCTTGAGTTTAAACACTATCAACTAAGTAAACACAAAGCACAGCTAAGACAAATTCTAACTTAAAAGTTCTTTAAGTTCCTGAAAGCTTTTTCAAATTATAATTAAAGATTTTTATGTTCCAATATACCAAAATCAATTACAGAGGCAAGATTGTCTTAAGTGACTGGTTGCATGTTTCTGAGATGACCACACTAATATATTTTGCTATTGGTGTGGGAATATGAAGGAATGGAGGAAAATGCCCTGTTGGTTTAGAGGCAAAGCTCCAGGTGCAGGTTGCTGAGGTGAGGGTGGGTGCCTGGCAGTGCTCCTACGTGTGCTGCCATTGTGTTGCAATGACTGTGGGTTTGGCCTTCAGCTTCTGCAGTTGGTTTGATTTATGTACCTGACTTTCTGAAAGCTGGAGTCCCTGGAAGGTTGCTGTGCCGTGGAGATGTCGTTGGGGAGGGAAAGGGCAGATCTTCAGTCCCTTCTCACCATTTTGTGCTGATAGTCCAGCTCATTCCGTGGGAGTCCTGGTTGGGGCAGAAAGCCTGAAGTGCTGTAAAACGAAATCTCACCTCTTGAGGGGTTGTGTAGTGGGCTCTGGGAGGGCACCTTCCCCAGCCTGTCACTGACCTGCTTTGTCTTTCAGTGTCCCTGCTGTCCCACAGGGTTGGGCAGGGGCTTGGCCTTCATCCCTCTGCATCCGAGCCCACAGGATGAGCTCCAGTGGAGATGTGGGTGTTTGTGCTGTTCAATCCTGGTGCTCTGGAACAGCAGCACAGGTTCTTCCACACTGCAAGCAGCAAAATTCCCCATGAGGAGGTGTTTAATGTTGGAGTTTGGCTCTTTAAATTCAACTACCAACCCCTAAACCCCAGCAGCCCACACCAGTCTCGCATGCAGAGACCCCCAAAACATCAGCCTCGTGTTCCTGCACTGTTCCCCTCTGAAACCCCCCAGACCCTTCCCCAGCCCCTCAGCTCTGTCTCTTGCCTCCCCCAGGCTGCTGCCGTCCCCGTGGTGCCTGCACTGGCTGCACACAGAGACACCTCTGCATCTCTGCCGTGGCACTGCTCGTCCTCGCAGCCGCCCTGGCCTCGGGGCTGGCACTGGCACTCCTGCCACGGGCACCAGGTTGTATCCCAAGAGTTGTGATTGTTTTGGTAAGGGAGGCAGAAATGATGCTGCATGAGCACAGCCCTCGTGTCCATCACTGTTTCGTGGTGCTCTCCAGCACGGACCAGGAGGAAGGAAAAGGATGAGCGGGGTGGTGGGGGCTGTGCCAGCTTTGCACAGCCCAAGTGGCCACCAGCCATTCCCTGGCTCTGCTGTCCTGCTCCGTAGGGCTGGGATAACTCTGGGTAGCACTGTCATACTTAAGACTACTGGCGTGGTTTTCAGACTCTGCCATGAACCTACCAGAGATTAATCCTGGCCCCTGATTATTTCCAGAACAAATAATTAATTTCAGAAACCCCTATTTACTCCCCTTGATCTATTTCTCATATCATAAAAGTGCTGGAAAATAAAGGTTTTCTTGCTTTCTCCTCAGTGAACCGCTTCTGCACAGCCCCCAATAACCGGACAGGCTTCTTGTGTGATGACAGAGTGACCTGTGTCCCAGCCAGCTGGGTCTGTGACAGGGCCAGCAACTGCAGGAACGGAGAGGATGAGCAGGAGCAGCTCTGTGGTGAGTGGTTTTGTTGTGAGCATCCCCCCTGCACTGGTCTTAAAGTTGTGAGACAGCAGCCAGGGTTTCTCTAATCCTGCTCCATGCTTCCGGATGCCTAAGTGAGCAGACAAGCCTGGTAGAGCCTTTGTGGGGCAGATGCTGAGAGATGGCACTGCCCAAAACATAGCAGGAGAGCCAGGAATCAAAGACTCCGAGCTCCTCTGATCTTCCCAGGTTTTTTTTTAAAACCATGCTGCAGTTTTCCTCCATCAGTGAAGCTGTATGCCTACATGGGTAACTTATTGTTCAGTCACCCTGGGGAAAAATCTAAATAAAGCAGAAACCTGGGGCAGACTTCCTGTGTCCGACGACAGAGCTTCCCCATTTGTTCATGTCCATTTGATGCTGCAGGGAAGTGTCCTGACAGCAGCCTTTGGTGTGTGCCATCCCTGTTTTAGCCGGTGTGCCTGTGCCTGGTGGAGTTAAGCATGTCCTGTGTGTGTGCCCCTGCAGGTGACTTGCCCCACAGCCTCCCAGGATACCTGGTTTTCCACTGCAGTAACCCCAGATCCTGGGTTTATGCTGACCAGAGGTGTAACGGGATGAATGACTGTGGGGACTGCTCTGACGAGACTGGGAGCTGTAAGTCTGTCTGCTGGCTCCTGTCTTTTCTGCTCCTGGATTGCAACAGGTTGTACAGCTGTGGTTCTCGTGGATGCTGCTGGAAAAGCCTGGAGGCTGGCATCCACCACTAAAACACAAAATAGCTGGTACAGGGTGTGAGTATGAACCATGCAGGCTCAATCCCACCGTCTGCCAAGGCTTCTGCCCAGTGACAACTGAGAGGGGAAAGGCTCCATGCTTTGCTCCCAGTACCAAAAGTTGCTCCTCCTCTGTGGCTTGCTGATGTGGAACAGTTTCATCAGGATGTGTAGCTGTAGTCAGCAGTGACCATTCAGTTTGGCCTGTGGTAGCTGGTCAACAGATGGGTGCATCTCCGAGCTGGGCGGGAGCTGAGTCTCAGCAGCTTCAAAGCCATCGAGATCCTCCTAAAATGAGCAGCAGGCTTGTTCCTAAGTCAACCCCATGGGTTTGGGGGGAAAAAAAAAAGATTAGTTAGATGTTCCCCCCAGGATGGCCTCTCTGCCATGAAGGTCACTGCAGTGTCACACTCTGGTTGTCTCCCAAAAGTAGCTCCAAACCTGTGTTTTCTTTGGTGGGCTCACAGTCACAGGGTTGTCACCAGAGGCTTTTCTGCTGGGGGATGAAAGGGTTTTACCTATGCAAGGAAGGCGGGAGGGGGTCGGTGCAGCAGAAGCCTTTCAGTTCCCTGTTTTCTGTCCTTCCCAGTGGCCACCTGCCCACCCTGTGGGTGGGAGTGGTGGAGCTGCAGCCCTGTGCACTACGAGTTCTGCTCCTGCATCCCCAGGAGGCTGTGCCGGGATGGCATCCAGCACTGCCTGGGCTGGTCCGACGAGTTCGTCTGCACACCCTGAATCCTGGCACCCATCCCTGCTGGGGACAGCAGGGTGCTTCCCACAGGTCACCCCGGAACCTCGGGGTCCTGCCCTGCTGCCTGCTGGGGAAGCTCCAGCCCAAGCAAACCCTCCCCAGCAGGGCAGTGACACCAAGGGCGTGTGGCAGCTCTCGGCTGCACAGTGCCTGTGGGACAGCTCCCAGGAATCTGCTGCCATGTGAAGGGGAACACTTCCTGCATGGGCAGCACTGACTCGGTGCTGTGCTGTGCTGGAGATGCTTCACCAGCCGCTGCTGGCACAGCCCTGGCTGGGGTTTCTCCTCTAGGGACGTTTCTCCCTCTGTGGAACAAACCTCTGCAGGCAGCCACGCGAGGGACACTGAGAACTGCCCCAAGGAGCAGAGCTGAGTGAGGTGAGCCTCCAGCACATCTTCACAATCCTGATCTTCACTGCAGGAGGAGAAGCTTCTATTTGTGTTCACAACACGTCTGCAGGTGGTTTCAGCAGTGGCTTTGAGGGCTCTGTGTTGATGGTCCTGGGACATTTCCTTGGGAATGCTGTGCTGGGGGTGACACCATGGGGTCCTGCGGCTCAGGCCACCTCCTGCTCTCTTCTCAAACCATGAAGGACTACACAGAGAGTGTAATGGCATGGAAAACTGGAGAAGTTTCAGGGTTTTGGGGGTTAAATCATGTCCCTGTGACAGAGTAGCTGTCCCTGACAGCCAGGGCAGGGAACCAGCAAGAAAATAACCTGCTCTTCCCTCAGGGCTGTGCAGTTTTGCAGCAGCAGGTTGAGAACAGCCATGGAGCTGGGATAGGTTTAACTGAAGTTGGCAAAGAAAGGAAGAAAAAGAAGTCGCAGCCTCACAACAGAGAGCAGCAGAAAATCAAGTGCTGCTTCCAGGGCGGTGTGGGATGACACTGGATCTGTTTGCTGCTTGTTTTGTTCCTCTGCCAGCAAGGCAGGATCAGGCAGCCAAGCCTTCAAAGCAGTCCTCAGGATATAAGTATGGACATGACACTGAAATTGAAGAAAGATGAGGTTTTCTCTGCTCCTTTGCAAATCTCATCTGTGTCTAAAACATTGCCTCTGAGGAAAACCCCACATTTACAGTGAGTACTTCCACTTTTTTAGGCCCAAAATAAACACGAGGTGATCTTTTTCCCATTGCCACCCCAGGTCATAGGTATTTAAAAATAAACCCCTGTTCACTCATTTCTGCTCTGTCCTGTGATCTGCAGCTCTGCCTGTCACCATAACTCAGATCAATGGTGAATGTTGCTTCTCATTTGTCACTGGGATACAGTTGGAAATCTGAGAGATCTTTTTATAAACAGTTTTACAGTATTGTGACTCACACTTCACCTGGAATGAGATGGCAAAACTCTGCATGGGGGAATGTTAAAGTTGCTTTTACTCACCTGTCCCTCTCCAGTCCTGGCCAGGGTGCATGGCTTGTTTTCTCTGTGCCTGTAAAATGTTATCCCAGTGCAGTAAGGATTGAATTAATCAGCTGTTAAAAAAAATACAGGAACCCTCATGCTCAGCAAAGGGCCCAGGTAATGAGATTGGTAAAAATAGGATTGGTAAAAAAATGTGCATTTCTCTGTGGTCAGATCAGCAGATTTCCAATGGTGGAAGGGCTGGCCAAAAATTCCATGGTGGCAATTGCACCAGAAGCAGCTTGAGGGGGAAGATTGCACATCTTCCTCCCCGTTGAGCCGCTGTTTTGAGTCACAATTTGTGCCATTATTTGTCTCAGCAGAGAGCTGATGTAGTTGTCAGGGGAAGCTATTAATAGCCTTGAGTTTCTGGGAAGAGAAAGTAGGATTTGAATGCAAGTGTTCCTGTTTTGTTTGTGTGTAGTCCTTTTTTGAGGAAAATTCAGCAGTAAGGGAAAGACAAAGGGGTTTTGTTCTTTATGCATTTTTGAGCTGAAGTTCATTTTCTTGGCCTCTTCATGGTTTCCAAGGATGTGCTGCTTTTCTTGGTGATGAATTACGGTAAACAGCAGTGTAAAAAGGAAGATACCCTCTGAAGAAGCACTAATAGGGAAAACCTGGAGAAAATCCTTGGCCTCATGAGGCCTAAGAGGACAGTGATGGGCACTGCTCACCTCAGCCAGTTTTCATGGAAACACTCAGGGCAGGAATGCAATGAGAAACAGTTACCTGCAGCCCTACAGCTGCACAGACCAACACAGAACAGGTCTGAGTGTCCAGGTGTTCTACAGCTGATCTACATCATTCTTATTTGAATCATAAATGCCCCTCAGGGTTTTCAGATGGGGAAGTACAGTTAGTGTATTGCAGGCACACTGAAAATGGGTTTTAAGCAACAGAATGATCTCAAATGCAGTGAATTTGCTTGTGAGGGAGAATATATTCCAACTGCAGAGCATAATCTCTACAGTAACCTCATTCCAGCTCTCATTTCCTGGGCTAAAATGAGAAAGAAAGGGGACTTGTGCTCCACTTTGGGCTTCTGCAATGACTGTTGGTGAGGTGTCACTGCCCCTGCCTCCCTCCCAAGGCCTGTGCTTATCCCTGAGCTCCCTCCCTCTGCCACAGCCCCATCAGCACAGCCCGGAGCTTTCAGGCTGAGGTTTCTGTTCTAGCAGCACTGTAAACATCCCGTGGCACTTGACAAGCCCAGTGCAGCTTCATTTCAGATGAGCTGCAGCAATTTGTGTCCTGTCCCTCGGGAAGCAGGAGAGGAGCAGGAATAGGACCAGCTGGTTTGGTGAAAAATACCTTCATCAGAAGAGTGAGTTAAGGATGACAACAAAAACTTTATTTGAAAAAATTATTATGTATTGAAAATATACAGTAGTATTACCAACCTTCTTGTCTCTATCCCACCCCCAGCACAGGTTACCCCACAGGCATGTCACAGCAACCAGATTTAACAGCACTTGTCTCCTTTGTCACTCCCTCTCAATATGTCCGAATCCTGTCATCAGCAAGAGAACAACAAACAAAAGACCCACTTCTTTCTGACTCAGTAGGTATTTAACAAATCCCAGTCCTCCACAGTGAGGCACAGATGCTTCTGTTTGGAAGTCCTTTCTCTCTCTTGTTCAGCCAAAGCTCTTTTTTTGTTGTTCTTTAATTCGTGGCTGCCTGCAACCTCCTTTTTCAAAGGTAAATGGCAATTTTGAACGTTTTCCTTATAAAACTGCAAGTTTCCAGATGCTTTAGTTTCTGGCTCCACCAGTGTGCATTTGACTACTTCCTCTATTCTGTGTGTTTTGCCATCTACAAGCAAAAAAAAAATCAAGTTTAGATTTTGGAAAAAACAGAATTCTGCTGTAAAATGCTTAACTTGGTTGTACAAACTGTTTTGGCCAAGCCAAGTTGGAAATGTCCAGAGTAAAAAATATAATTTACATTTGGGACTCAGATTTTTAAGGAAAAAACTCAATTATTATACGTTGCCCTAAGCAAGCTGCTGTGCTGTACTTGAATTATCCAGCAGTCTAACAAATTTAAAAACTCAAGTACATTGTATTGCAGTTACAAAAAGGGCTGAAATTGCACAGCTGAGATGCCATTTGTACTAAAACCCCATAAAGTATGGAAATACTCCCCATAGAAAAGAAAATAAATCAACTCTGTGGTGTCCATGCAGTTACGTACAGAAGCGAAGAGCTGCTGCTCTGGAGCTCAAATTGTCCTGGGGCTTCATGGCCTCCATAACTGCCTGCTCCCACTGCAGAACTGTCTGAAAGAACACGTGAAGGAGTTAAAATGTGTCTGGTAAAATTTACAGAAATATCATTTGAAACAACTCCATCCCTTGTTCTTTTCTATTCAGTGATTTTGTGCTCTAGAAGGTGAATTTTTAGAGAGTAAAACAGATTTAGCCCCCCTTACCTGTTCTGCCCATCCCTCTGTTTTGCAGTTACTGTGATCAAATTCTTTCAGAGGCACTTTTGAGTGAACCAGGCCTATCTGCATTTGGAGCCTCTTAATGACAGCATCGACATCCTGGGAAAAAGGGAAATATCACAGTCAGAGGGCAAGAACTTTTGTTACAATTGTCAATAAACTTTTTCTGATGATTTTTACCTTGAGACCTGTCCCAGAAATGTCCAAACAATTCAATTTCTTGAAAGAAAGAAGGTATCTGATTCCCACATCTGTGATTTTAGGGTTACCTGTGAAGCCAAGTAAAGTTAATTAAGCTGCATGATGTGGAAAAAGATTATCAAAATACCGAGGAAGTATTTGTTCCAAAAGCTAATACTGGAACAAAACTGACTCTTCCCCTCTAATTATCAAAATACAAATATTTACAATACCAATTCTCAAACTACTAAAAATATTTATGTAAGCAGCAAATGCCTGAGAGTTCAGGTCTGCCCTGTGCCTTCTGGCAGGTTGCTGGTGAAATCTGGGGTCGAGCACTTGGCTCATGGGAATCAATACATTAATTGTATTGCTTCAGTACTAAGAAAAATAAATTCTTTATCAGAAAGGACACAGGTTCTTTCTGTCGTGAAACATGAAGCCCTTACAGGACAGGTCCAGCACCAGCAGATTCTCAAGGCCCTTTTTCAGCACACGGACGGGCGCTGTCATCCTGCGCAGGCCGGCGTCTGACAGCGAGTTGTCCTTCAGGAGAAGCCTTTTCACACTGCCAGGACAGACACAAACGTGTAGTTTATGGTCATTATTTCAGACAGTTTTGCAAAACATCCTAAAAGTCTGTGTCAGAAGGGTCATCCTGTGCCAACCCCTACAGGCTCACTGTAAAAAGCAGTGAGAAAGGAGCCTGGGTAAGCAGAATTAAAAAATATCTTTATATTTCCCTGCTAGCACAACAGAAGCACTGCTTGAGCAGCTATTCCCACAGCTCCACTGACAAACTGATCCTAGAGCCAAACATTTGCCAGCAGAGACAATAAGCTTCTTTATATCCTGAAGTTCTTTATACCAAGGCTGCCAAACTGAAATGCACTCAAAACTAAGAAAAATGCTTGGCAAAATGAAAGAGGACAGATTTGATAAGTGATACAGCAATGATTTTAAGAAAATAATGAGGTATTATAACATAGATTAACAAAACTCAGGAAAAAACATCACACTAAAGTGCTCTCTTCAGAGCACTTCAAGACAAAACCTTGATGCAAAATGCACCAAATCTTACAGCAGCATAATATCCTTAATTAGCAGTCATCCTACTTAGTGTTTCCAAAATTCTCTACTTGTCATTCTTTAGTACCAAACAAAATTAGAAAATTGACTGTTTTGAGATGTTAACTAACCAAATACTCAACCTCCTGCTGGCAGAAATCTTCATCTAGAACACTAGTTTGGTTAAAAAAATTTGGTTGATAAAGTTCCCCCTTAAAAAAAGGAAACGTAAGTGTAAAACTGTTCCAAATGCTTAAGATACATTTTTTTACCCAGCCAATGAAAATCATAAAATATTGATTTTAAAACATGAGACAGTAAATTATCTTGCTTATTTTTAGTACCTTTTATGATTCAGTATGTGCCCTGTGTACAATAAATTCTGTATTTTTTTTACCTCCAGAACAGATTTTATGAACAACCAAAATCTTCAACCTTACACTCTGCAGCCTGTGAAACTTCCCTTTAAAGTCTCAGTCTGATTCTTTGAACTGCTTAGTGGTAGGAAAGAAAGTGTCATTTTTAGCTCAAGAAATTGGTACCTAGACAGGGCCTCTTTGGTGAGGTGTTCCAGCAGCTCATGTTCATCTCCAAGTTTACAGCAGGAGAGATCCAAACACGTCAGCTCCCGGAAAGACTTAATTTCTTCAAGCTTTTCAGAGATAACCAGGTATCTGCAAAGCCAAAAAAAGCCCATCAGTGCTCAGGCACATAAGAAGGTGTCTATATCCTCAAGTGTCATAAGCACAATGCACTCATTTCTGCTCAGTATCTATGTGAAAATTGACAGAAATTACCCAGCTGCACTAAGTACCTCTTTACGTGCAGCTGGCACACAACATGTCTGAATTCCCAGTCTTCTCCTTAAATCACTGCCATGGTTTTGCTTTGATGCAAAAAAATTGGACTAACAAGACTTCAACTTGCAAATATTGCTATTAGGAGCTTCTTTACAGATTATTGCTGTATTATTTCAGAATAATGCAAAATATCTCAGTTTATCCTAAGTCAGCTTCACAAACTGTTCTTCCTCAGTGTCTATGAAGGGTATAGCCAAATCCACGTTCATCCAGGTTTAAAATCTACCTCAAATGTGGATTTTAAACAAGAAAGAATAGCTTCTCAGTGGCAAAATTTTACTTTTCATATATGTCAATAAAATACTTGACTGGGCTAAAAGTCCAGGACTGGCCAGAGCTGTGGCTACACCCCGGGCAGCAGTTCCTCAGTGGTTTTTTTTTGCTGTGTTGGTTCCCTGGCCTGATTCACTCAGCAGCCACGCAAACATCTGTGCTGGAGCTATTCAGTAGGAGGTTTAGAGATGGGAACAAACCACTGAAGAATGGCAGGCATGAGTATGCAGTAATGAGCACGTAGCCCTCAATACCTCCCCTGCAGTCACCTCTTGCTGTCCCTGTGGTGAGACAAGCTCCAAATTCACTGATCTCTCCTGAATTTACCTCATATTCCCCATGGCAAGACACACCCTGAGGTCAGCATCTCCACTGCATAAACTGGGGGTGATTATTAATTTGATCCCTCCAGGAACACCTCTTAGTCCATGCAAATAAGGGGACCTTAATATCCTCCCAGTGTAAGCTTCCCCATCAAACCACCCTCCAAAACCCTTTGCTGTGCAATTTGGCTCTGCAAAAAGCACCACATACAGTCAGAGCACAAGCCAGTTCTTGAGAGAGATTACTAGCTCAGGGGTGTTCTGGAGAGGAGAGTGGGCTCTTTTAGAAATAAAATTCATCAGAAAATGCCTTAATGCCTTACTTCCTGGATTTCAAAGACTTGATACTTAACTCAGCTTTCTGTAATGGCAAAAGATGCCAGAAGTAGCTTAATTTCTAAATTAAACCCATAAAATTATCTGTGCTAGAGATAAAAAGGGAGTAGGTTTAAAGGATAAAACAAAGGATAATTGACTTCTACTCAAACATTCCTACTGTGCTCAGAACACCCTTGGCACTTCAGATGAATATGCCAGTACTTTGATTTTAAACTGGATAAACCATCCCTTTTTCAAGTGCAGAGATAGAAGAGACGGATTCTGTTACTGGAAAAGACTTCAGTAGGAGCAAAGCTTTAAAACCATAAACCGGTTTTAAACTTGGCAAGACTTTCAGTGAAAGATGTGGGCATTGAGAAGATGGCAAAACTAGTGCTGGACTGTAATCAGGACCTTGTTAAAGTACATTCAACATGGGGATGGCAACAACGATAAATTAAGGTAAAATCTGCCTGATTTCAAAGCCTGCAACTTACCCACAATTCTGTATCTTCTTCTGAGCCCCCAAAATGAGATAGGACAGGAAGCTCATAGTTAGTAAACCCAAACAATTTGCAAGGGTGTATTTTATCTGTACAGTCAGCCAAGTGTGTCGAAAAGCTTTTAAACAGCAATTACAGAAACATCCCATGAAATGCCTGAGAAGGCACTAAGCACATGGATTGCCACAGAAGTGCTGATTATTATTGTTAAAAAATAGTTGCAGGTTTAATCCTCCACGTAAGGTCCCCTGTTGGTTAAAACAGATGTAGTCTGTTACCTATACTATGATTTGTACCTTAAAATGAAACCTGCAGCTGCACTTGTAGGAAAGGGACGTGACAAAAGGCAGCAAGCACAAGAATCAGATAAGGCTCAGGGCATTATTAAAATTATTAAAATAAATTATTAAAATTATTAAAATAGCATTATCAGGGCATATTAAAATTAGGTGATGTTATAAGCCCAAAATATATTTTTATTTAATTTAATTTAGGAGAAGCTTGAAGTGTGCTAGCAGAAAGCCCCAGCAGATGACAAGATTTGTTAGGGACACACTTACCTGTTCCGCAAGCACAGTGAGCACAGCACCAAACTGCCATAGGCTTCAGTGAACTTCTGCAGAGCTCTCAGTCCCGTCACTGGCTCTGTGAACTTTTGTCTTGCTTCTGCTGCTGAAAAGAGCTTTTCAGCAATCTGCTCTGGGAAACCAATCAACGAGTCAATGTGATCAACATTGTCAGAAATGTAACCCAGCACTAGGCTGAAGAGGGACTTGGCCGAGTAGCGGAGGTTCCCCTCTTTAGTGTATGTGAAGATGAAATGATCAGTCCTCTGCCTCCTTGCCCTATCATCCTCCCTGTTCATGCAAAGCTCCACTGAAAAACTTCTGGAAAACAGACTAAAAGGTCTTGTTTTGGGAGTGACGTTCTGAACGCCGCCTGCACCCGGATTTACCACGTGCAGCTTCCCATTTTCACGCACGTATATTGGCCCAGCATCCAAATGGCTTTCTGAGTGGAGACAGTACGACATTCCCCTCGACCAGCTCTGCAAAAACAAATCACAGACAGGTGAAGAACAGCCACAGAGGAAAACACGACCCAGGGAAGCCCCCAAAGCTGGCAGCTCCCCTTAGAGCCCTGAACATGGCCACGTAGCCCTGCGGTGCAAGGAGGCCAGGCTGTGCGGAGCAGGGGTGTGAGCTGCCTGCCACCAAACCACACACCCCATCCCAGTGGGAACTGGACCCCGGGCTGGCTGAGAGCCCCGGGATGGATCCCACACCCGGGATGGAGGCTGGGGCAGCGGGAGAGCAGCTGGGGTTGAGTGGGAAGTGTCCCCACAACCAGGCCTGGCTCTGCTGCAGGCAGGAGCAGAAGGAGGAAGAGGAGGAGGAGGGCACATGTCTGACTGCAGCAGGGCAATGGAGCCTGCCGGAACCTCCATCCCTGGGAAGGTGGGCATCTCCCGATGCCCCTTCCCCAGCCGGTGCCGGGGGCTCTGGTTGGTGAGCGGGGTCCCGGCGGGGGCAGGAGAGCTCAGAGCTGCCATGGCGAGGGGCAGCGGAGCGACGGGATCCTCCCAGCTCCTGCCCTGGGGGCTGGGGATCGGGTCCTGCGGGGCGGGAGGAGACCGGGCCCTGCCCGAGGGGGGACGGGGGTACCGAAGGCACGGGGAGGCGGGGGCGAAGGGATCGAGTCCCGCCCGGAGCGGGGTCGGGGGCTACGCTGGGAAGGGTCTGTGAAGGGATCGGGCTGTGCCCGGGGATGAGCGCGCCGTGAGCGGGCACAGCCCCGAGGGGCGCCGGGGGAAGGGGCACGAGGG